>JAQZBX010006763.1:0-52231 GCA_029593785.1 Cabassous unicinctus | reverse complement strand
TTATAGTTTCTGTATGTTCATATATAATGATATACTTCAATAAATTGTTTAAAAATTTGCTTTCAATAGTATTGACATCTTAATGATCCTTAGTCTTCCAGTCCATGCACAAGGAATATCTTTCAATATATTTAGTTCTTCCTTAATTATTTTTACCAATGTTTTGTAGATTTCTTTTTCAAGTCTTTTACATCATTGGTCAGATTTACTCATAATAACTTGATTCTTTTAGTTGCTATGGTGAATGGAAATTATTTCTTGATTTTTTCTTCTGATTTTTTTTTTGCTTGTGTATAGAAACACTACTGATTTTTGGGTGTTGACCTTGTACCCTGCCACTTTGATGAATTCATTTATTAGATCTAGGGGCTTTGTTTTGGATTTTTCAGGATTTTTTGTATATAGGGTCATTTCATATGCAAATAAGGAAAGTTTTACCTCTTCCTTTCCAATTTGGATGCTTTTATTTCTTTTTCTTGCCTAATTGCTCTGGAATGTATTTCTAGTACAATGTTGAATAACAGTGGGTACAGTGGGAATCCTTGTCTTATTCCTGATCTTAGAAAACATTCTGACTTTCACCACTAAGTAGGGTGTTAGCTGTGGGCTTTTCATATATGCCCTTTATCATGTCGAGGAAGTTTCCATCTATTGTATGGTTCTAAGTGTTTTTTAATTAAGAAAAGGTTCTGTATTTTGTCAAATTTACTTTCTGCAACAATTGAGATGATTATACTTTTCCCTTCATCTGCTAATGCAGTGCATTACATTAATAGATTTTCTTTTCTTGAACCAACTGTGCATACCAAGGATTAATTCCACTTGATGATGGTGTAAAATTCATTTGATGTGCTGTTGGATATGTTTGCTAGTATTTTGTTTAAGATTTTGCATTGATACTCATAAGAGATAATGGTTTATAGTTTTATTTTCTTGTGGTATCTTTACCTGACTTTGGTTTTTAGGCTGTTGTTGGTGTTGTAGAATGAGTTTGAGTGTTTTCTCTTCAGGTTTTTGGAAGAGTTTGAGCAGAGAGTTACATTTTCTTGGATTCTTTAGCAAAAATCCCCTGTGAAACTATCTGGTCCTGGACTCATCCTTGTTGAGAGGTTATTTCTACTTTCATTTGCCTCGAGATATTTCCTAATTTCATTTCTGATTTCCCCTTTAACCCATTGGTTGTTTCAGAGTATGTTGTATAATTTCCACATAGTTTTAAAAATTTCCCTTCCTCCCTCTATTATTGATTTCTAGCTTCATCCTATTGTGTTTGGAGACTATACATTGTTTGATTTCAATATTTTTTAATTTATTGATATTTGTTTTATTACACAAAATATGGCCTCTTTTGGAGAATGATCCACATGCACTCAAAAAGTATTTGTATTTTGTTTCCTTTGTGTGCAGTATTCTATATATTTATGTTCGGTCTGGTTGGTTTAGTGTATCATTCACATCCTGTACTTCCTTATTGATCTTCTGACTAGATGTTCAATCCATTATTGAAAGAGTGTGTCAAAGTCTCCTAGTTTTAATGTAGAACTGTCAATTTCTCTCTTCAAATCTGTCAGTATTTGCGTCATAAATTTTGTGGTTCTCCTGTTAAGTGCATATATATTTATAATTAATACACCTTTTTAATTGAACTTTTTAGTAGAATTTAATGAACATCTTTGTCCCTCATACCTGTTTTTATTTAAATTCTATTTTATCCAAGAGTAGTATATTCACCCCACATCTCTTTTGTTTACTACTTGCATGCTATATTTTTTCTCATCCTTTCAATATCAACTTACTTGTATCTTTGACTTTAAGGTGAGTCTCTTGCAGACAGCGAATAACTGGGTCATACTTTTATATCCATTCTGCCAATCTCTGCCTTTTGACTGGAGAATTTAATCCATTTACATTTAACATACTGATAATAAAGGTTTTTCTTCCACCATTTTGCTATTTAACATTTGGAAGCCCTAAACCTTTTTTTCTCCTTAGTTTTTCTTAAAGCCCACTTTTACATTTATTTGCCTTTTTGTGTTGTTCCATATTGAGTGCCTTTTCACTTCTATTTGGATATATTTTTCATTTTTTCCATATGATTACCATAGGGTTAAAATTTAGTGTACTAAATATATAACAATTATATTTGTTTTGATATCAACTTAACTTCAATAGCATGCACATATACATATACTATACCCCTAGGCCTCCCACCATTTTTTGTACTTCTTACCACTTATATCTTTGTACATTATATATCCAAAAACCTAGATTTATCAGTATTTTTTATGCATTAGCAATTTAGCTCCTGTATACCAAACAATGCAATACAATAAAATTGGCATTTATAATTAGTCAAATGATTACTTTTACCTCAGGTCTTCATTTCTTTATACTGATTTGAGCCACTGTCTAGTGTCCTTTCCTTTTAGTTTGAAGAACTCCATTTATCATTGCTTGTAAGGCAGGTCTAGTTGTGATGTACTATTTCAGATTTTCTTTGTCTTAGAATGTCCTAATCTTTTTCTCATTTTTGAAAGAGTCTTCCCAGATAAAAAATTCTTGGCTGGCCATTGTTTTCCTTTGACACTCTAAGTATTTCAAACCACTGTCTTCTTGTCCCCATGGTTTATGATCGATCAGAAATCAGCACTCAATTTTGTTGAGACTCTCATGTATGTAACATGTTGCTTTTCTCTTGCAGCTTTCAGAATTCTTTCCTTGTCCACTGCATTTGATAATGTAATCAATATATGACAAGGTGTATTTTTCTGGATGTTTATCCTGTTTGGTGTTCCCTGAGATTCTTTGATGTATGTATGAATATCTTTTGCTAAGTTTGGAAATTCTCTGTTATTATTTCTTTGACTATTACTTCTGCACTTACTCTCTTCCTTCTCCTTCTGAGACTCCCGTAACATGTATACTGGTGCACTTTATGGTGTTGCATAGCTGTATTAGGCTATTTTTATTTCTAATATTTCTTTCTTGTTTCTGCTCCACAGCCTGACTCATTTCAAATGTCTTGTCTTCAAGTTCACTGATTCTTTCTTCTTTCAATTTGCTCTTGAAACCCCCTTGGCATTTTTATTTGTTATTGTTGTCATCAACTCCATTAGTTCTGTTGGGTTTCTTTTTAAAACTTGTATCTCTTTACATAGACACACAATTGTTTATTCATTTTATTCCTGATATCTTATATTTCTTTCTCTGTACTTTTAACCACCTCCTTAAGCATTTTAAAAATCAATTCTAAGAGTTTTTTTTAAGATATTGGGGACAGAGATTGCACCTAGAACCTCATATATGGGAAGCTGGCACTCAATCACTGAGCCACATTGGCTCACCTGACTTAGTTTCCTCGTTTTTTTCTTTTTCTTTCTTTCTTTCTTTTTTTTTTTCAGAAGCCCCAGGAAACAAACCCAAGACCTCCAATGTGGAAAGTAAGCATTCAACCACATCTGCTGCAAAAGACTTTGGTATGTTCACTTTTTTCATCTTCTTCATTGGTGTTTTCTATAATTCTCTTCCTTTGGATTGACATCATTTCCTGTTGTTGTTGTTGTTTTGTTTTTTTTTTTACTTGTACTCTTGTTGCACACCATATATTTAAATATTTTAAAATGTTAGTTCTGGGATATACAAACTGGGATGTCTGTTTATTGGTTTTATAACCGTATGATGATACAACAGATTTTCTTGAGCAAATGAGCAACCCTCACTTGCCATATTGCCAAAAGAGCATTCCCAAAATTGCAGTTTGCAGTTGTTCACTCTCATGGTTCTTTTTTCCTGACTGAGACCAATGAACTGGACAGTAGATGTTGCAACTCCGTTGAGAGTCAGGACCCTACTGGCACATGGACAGCCCCAAAATTTAAGTCTCTTGGACATACATCTACAAACTCTAGTACTAATTATAGGTTCAAATAGAAGGACAGAAGAGCCATGTGTAGGGAAACCATAACTCAGTCCAACTCTGTCACTCTGGGGAGCATAAATTCCAAAGTAGGGCCCATTTGAATAGCACCAAACTCCTGAGCTATCTGCATTGACTATAGTGTCTGGATGTCTCCAGAGCCCTCAGGAGTACTGCTATTTGGAGAAGTATCTACTTTGGCAGTCAATGAGATCCTGCTGAGATGTACATAAGTATAATATCTGGAATGACCTTCCAACTCACTTTGAAGTCCTTTAGCCATATAAACTAATTTGTCTTTACCTTTTCCCCCTTTTGTTCAAGGTCCATTTTCAGTTGCATTGCTAGTTGGTGCTTGGTAGTAATCCCTCGGTGCCCTGGAGGCTCATCCTCGGGAGTCATGTCCCACACTGCAGGGAAGGTAATGTATTTATAGGCTGATTTCAGCTTAGAAAGAGGCCATATTTAAGCAACAAAGAGGCTCCCAGGTGGCAACTCTTAGGCACCCTATAATACTAGGCTAAGTATCCATTACAAGAGGAAATGTTCATATGCACAGTCATCAATATCAAGGGACCGTCAGTGGACCATCTTCCTTCACTAGTCTTTGCCCCTGTACTTGGGGGATTCTTGCTGATCTATTAGAGAATGTGGCAGAGTTTCCCAGAATGAGAATTTGATATTCTTTTGGTTATTATATGAGTCTCCACCCACCACTACAATGCCCCATGAACATTGGAACACATTTATATGCCTTGTATGTATGCCCAGGAGAGCTTCCTCCCATATATTCCCTGTTTCTGACAACCCGCACCAATTATCCTCCTCTGCAACATTTGTAACCCTTCTGTGATCAAAAACTTCTTCAAAAATCAAGCCAATAAAATAGCCAAATATGATTAATATGAAAATGAAACAATAATGATAGTTTTAAAAATAAGAAATAAAATACAAAAATATATATAAATAGATAAACAAGATAATAAAGAAAATGAAAAAATATTTTAAAATGTTTTTGAGCTTTTTCCTTTCATCACTGTAAGATCTGTTGTCCTATGTGTACAGAAACATTGTCTTCCATTTATTCCCCCAGTGTCTTAATTTTATTTTTTTATCTTTTCATTTTTCATTTGTCCTCAAAGAAGTTTTAGGTTACAGAAAAGTCATGTACTGACTACAGGGAACTCCCATATACCCAACATCCTCTCCCTTTCCCCCTTCCCCTATTAATAACTTTTTATGTGTGGATGGTATGTTTGTTACAACTGATGTACACATATTCAAACATAGCTACCAACCATGGTAAATGGTTTACATTATGGTTCACATTTTGAACCATACACTTTCATGAACTTCGGTGTAATTCAATATGGCCTGTATCTATCATAGCAAGACCATGTAGAACATTTCCATCTCCCTGAAAATGGGCCCTTTACCATATATTCTATTTTTCCCTCCTCCTCATCTTGGGAATCATGGCAACCACCATACTTCAATCCTTGAAGGAAAATGTTCATAGTTACTTGCAACAACACTGCCTGCTTTACACACTGGCTTGCCCTCCCCTAATAAGCACCACCTATGCTCTCAAGAGACTCCTGCCACTCTATTTGAGAACATAGCAGGCCTCCCCAGGATGGGAGTCCGCCACCTTCTGACTCATTATTTGGGTCTCCACCCACTGATATATCACACTATGGCAAGATGAACACTCACAAACTCCCTAGAAGCCTGGCCCAGGTGTACCTTGTCCCAAATAGTCCCCACATCCAACACCCCAAATGAGCAACCCTCACTTGCCATATTGCCAAAAGAGCTTTCCCAAAATTGTAGTTTCAACCATGAACCTTCCAAGCCCCAGTGTTCACCTGCTCACTCCCCCAACCCTTCCTCCAGTTACATGGGCAGTCCAATCCACCCTCCCCACCCCACCCCCTGACAAACCAGCACTGCCTAACCTAAAAGTATCATTAAACCACTGTCATGACCTTGCACTGTACAACTACAAACTTCCCCCTAATCATAGATATTGCCCATATGGGGGTTGTCTCACAACCTTCTTCTCCCTTTCTATTTCCTACAAGCCTATCTTTCAGACTCTCGGTCTGCGAGTCTTCTCAATTTGATTAATTCATATCAGTGAGGTCATGTAATATTTGTCCTTCAGTGCCTGGCTTGCTTCACTCAACATAAGATCCACAAGATTCATCCATGTTATCCCATGTGTTAGCACTGTATTCCTTCTTGCAGCTGAATAATATTCCATTGTATATATATACTACAATTTATTTGTCCTTTCATCTGTTGAAGGGCATTTGGGTTGATTCCAAGTTTCGGCTATAGTGAATAAAGCCATTATGAACATCTGTGTGCATATATCTATCTGTGTCCTCGGTTTCAGTTCTTCTGGGTATATACCGAGCGGTAGAATTGCTGGATCATATGGCAGTTTTATATTTAGTTTTCTGAGGAACCTCCAAACTGTCCTCCACAGTGGCCGAATCATTCTACATTCTCACAAGCAGTGGAAAAGTGTTCCCATTCTAACATATCCTTTCTAACATTTGTAGTTCTCTGATTTTTATAGCCATCAGTTTAATGGGTATATGATGATATCTTTTTGCAGTTTTGATTTGCATTTCCCTAATGGTGAGTGATGTTGAGCATCTTTTCATGTACTTTTTAGCCATTTTATTACTTCTTTGCAGAACTGTCTATTCTAATCACTTTCTCACTTTTTAAATGGGTTGTTTGTCTTTTTATTTTTGAGGTGTAAGATTTCTTTATATATGCTGATTATTAGGCCTTGATCAGATACACGGTTACCAAATATTTTCTCCCATTAGGTAGGTTGCCTTTTCACTTTCTTGACAAACTCCTTTGAGGAGCAAAAGTTTTTAATGTTGAAGAGTCTCCATTTATCTATTTTTTTCTTCATTGCTTGTGTTTTATGGTTCATGAAACCACTTCCTAATACAAGTTCCTGCAGATGCTTCCCTACATTATCTTTCAAAATCTTTATGGTCTTGGCTCTTATTTTTAGATCTTTGATCCATCTTGAGTCAATTTTTGTATAAGGTGAGAGGTGGTGTTATTCACTCATTCTTTTGGATATGGACATCTAGTTCTCCAAGCACCAATTGTTAAAGAGGCCATTCTCTCCTAGTTGAATAGGCTTGGTGGCCTTGTCAAATATCAGTTGATTGCATATGCGACGATCTATATCAGAATTCTCAATTCAGTTCCATTGGTCTGTATATCTATCCTTATGCCAATACCATGCAGTTTTGGCCACTGTAGCTATGCAGTATGTTTTAAAGTCAGGTTGTGTGATTCCTCTGATTTCATTTTTCTTTTTCAATATGTCTTTGGCTATTTGGGGCTCCTTGCCCTTCCAAATAAATTTCATAGTTTTTCCAATTTAGTAAAAAATGCTATTGTGATTTTAATTGGGATTGCATTAAATCTTTAGATCAGTTTGGATAGGGTCGATATCTTAATGATGTTTAGTCTTCCTATCCATGAACAGGGAATATTCTTTCCTTAATTTAAGTCTTCATTGATTCCTTTATCAGTGTTGTGTAATTTTCTGCATATAAGTCATTTACATCTTTAGTTAAATTTATTCCTAAGTATGTGCTTATTTTATTTGCTACTGTAAATGGGAATTTTTTTCTTGATTTCCTCCTCAGATTGATCATTATTGGTATACAGAACTGCTACCGATTTTTGCACATTGATCTTCTAACCTGCCGCTTAACTGAACTCATTTATAAGCTCTTTAAGCTTTGTTGTAGATTTCTCAGGGATCTTTATGTATAGCATCATGTCATCTGCAAATAGTGAATTTTTAAATTCTCTCTTTCTAATTTGGATGTGTTTTGTATCTTTTTCTTGCCTCAGTGCTCGAGCAAGTACTTCTAAGACAATGTTAAATAGAAGAGGTGATAGTGGGCATCCTTGTCTTGTTCCCAATCTTAGACAGAAAGCTTTTAGGATTTCACAATTGAATTTGATGTTAGCTGTGTGTTTTTCATATATACACTTTATCATGTTGAGGAAGTTTCCTTCTATTCCTATCTTTTGTAGTGTTTGTATCAGGAAAGGTTTCTGTATATTGTCGAATGATTCTTCAGCATCTATAGAGATGATAATGTGTTTTTTCTTTCAATCTGTTTATGTGATGTATAACATAGATTAATTTTCTTATGTTGAACCATCCTTGCATACCAGGGATGAAACCAATTTGGTCATGGTGTATTAATTCATTTGATGTGTTGTTGAATATGGTTAGCAAGTATTCTGTTAAGGATTTTAGCATCTAGGTTCATTAGAGAGATTGGTCTATAATTTTCCTTTCTTGTGGCGTCTTTGTTTGACTTTGTTATTAGAGAGATGTTGGCATCATAGTATGAGTTAGGTAATGTTCCCTCTACTTATATTTTTTGGAAGAGTTTAACCAGGGCTGGTGTTAGTTCTTTCCAGAATGTTTGGTAGAATTCACTTGTGAAGCCAACTTGTCCTGATCTTTCCTTAGTTGGGAGACTTTTGATGACTCATTCTATCTCGTTAGTTGTGATTGGTCTGTTGAGTTCATCAATTTCTTCTTTTTACACTGTGGGCTGCTGGTGTGTTTCTAGGAATTTGTCCATTTCGGCTAAATTATCCATCTTTTTGGCATATAATTTTTCAAAGTATCCTCTTATGATAATCTTTATTTCTGTGGGATGAGTGGTGATATCCCCTTTCTTGTTTCTTATTTTATATATTTGCACCTTCTCTCTTTTTTCCTTTGTTAGTCTAGCTAAGGGCGTGTCAATTTTATTGATCTTCTCAAAGAACCAGCTTTATGTTTTATTTTTTCTAGTGCTTTCTTATTTTCAATTTCATTTAGTTCTGCTATGTTTGCTTGTTTTTCTACTTCATTTGGGGTTAGTTTGTTGTTCTTTTTCTATTTCCTCCAGGTGTACAGTTAGGTCTTTGATTTTAGCTCTCTTCTTTTTTAACATAGGCATTTTCAGCTATGTATTTCCCTCTCAGTACTGCTTTTGCTGCATCCCATAGGTCTTGATACATTGTGTTGTCATTTTCATTTGTTTCAAATTGTTTACTGATTTTTTTTGAAGTTTCCTCCTTAACCCACTGTTTGTCTAAGAGTGTGTTGTTTAACTTCCATAGCTTTGTGCCTAATCTGGATCTCTGGCTCTTACTGATTTCTGGCTTCATTCCATTGTTTTCAGAGAAATTACTTTGTTTAATTTCAATTTTTCTGAATTCATTGAGAGTTGTTATGTGGCCTAGCATGTTAGAACACTCTCCATCCTGGAGAATGATCCATGTACAGTAGAGAAGATTGTTTATTTTGCTCTATTTGGGTGTAATGTTCTGTATATGTCTATTAGGTCCAGGACCTCTGATGTATTATTCAGAGTCTTTGTTTATTTATTCTCTATCAAATTGTTCTGTCTAATGGTGATAATGGTGTATTTAAATCCCCCACTGTAATTGTATTGGCATCTATTTCTTCACTTAGCTTTTCCAATGTTTGCCTTGTGTATTTTGACGTGCCCTGTTAGGTGGATAAATGTTTATGATTATTTTTTTCTTACCCCTTTTGTTAATATATACTGTCCTGCTTTGTCTCTTACAATAATTTTGCATTTAGAATCTATTTTGTCTGATATTAGTATAGTTACTCCTGCTCTTTTTGGTTATTGTTTGCTTGTAAAATTGTTTTCCAACCATTCACTTTCAGCCTTCTTGCCTTCCTGGGTTTAAGGTGAATTTCTTGTAAACAGCATATAGTTAGATCATATTTCCATATCCATTCTGCTAATCTGTGTCTCTTGACTGGTAAGTTGAATCCATTAATATCCAATGTTATTACTCTCAAGGAATTACTTACACAAGCTATATATATATTTTTAGGTTTATGTATGCTATATGTTGTTTTTATTTCTCTTTTTATCTTTTTAGTTGTTCTTACACTCTTGTCAAACTCTCACTCTCCAGTTTTTTACTTTCAAGTGGCAAAGTTCCCTTTATTATTTCTTGAAGTGCAGGTTTCTTATTGACATATTCTCTTAATTTTTGTTTATCTATGAATATTTTGAACTCTCCCTCACTTTAGAATGCCAGCTTTGCTGGATACAGAATACTTGGGAGGAAGTTTTTTATTTTAGCACCTTAACTATGTCATACCACTGCCTTCTTGCCTCCATGGTTTCAGATGAGAAATCAGCATTTAATCTCATTGAGCTTCCTTTGTATGTGATTGTTCACTTTTCTCTTGCTGCTTTCAGTATTTTCTCTTTGTCTTGAGCATTGTACAATTTGACAAGTATATGTCTTGGAGTAGGCTTGTTAGGATTTATACTGTTTGAGGTGAGCTGCACTTCCTGGACATATATGCCCATCTCCCTCAATAAGGTTGAGGAGTTTTCAGCCATTATTTTGTCCAACACTCCTTCTTTCCCCTTACTCTTCTCTTCTCCCTCTGGGATGCTTAGTATGCATTTCATGTTATCATTCAAATCCCTAAGTCCCTGCTGAATTTCTTCTATCTTTTTTATCTATCTCTTCTACTATCTGTTTGATTTCAGATGTATGTCTTCTACATTGCTGATTCTTTCCTTTGCCTGTTCAAATCTGCTGTTGTGTGCTTCTGGTGTATTTTTGATTTCTTGGATTATGCCATTCATCACCATCATATCCATTATCTTTTTATATATGTTTACAATTTCTTCAGGATGTTTTCCCAGTGTCTTCTATATATACTTAATGCTTTCCTTCACTTCATTAAGAGGATTCTATGACATTTGTTTGGACAACTCTGATTAGCTGTTCCATGTTCTGCATCTCCTCCTGGTTTTCAGTTTGTTCGTTGGACTGGCCATGTCTTCCTGTTTCTAAGTATAGCTTGTAATTTTTTGTTGGTGTCTAGACATATGTTTATCTTGATGGGTTTGTTCAGTTCATTAGTTTCCCTCTCTGTTCTACAATTCTATTTTTTTGTTGTTTTTGTATGTGTGGTAAGATTTCACTTTGATGCTTCATTCATCTTATTCTATTCCCTTGTTGTTGTTTATGTTCTCTTGAAAGAAAAAAATTAGGACCAGAGAAAATGAAAGAGATAGGAAGAGAAAAAGAATAGTAGTAATAATAATAGTGAAAGGTAGGAGAGGAACCATACAAGACCTAGGAAATTAAATATTAACAGGAGTAAGAAGCACAGAGGAATAAGATTAGGAAAGTGGAATAGAAACAATGTTGCAGGAAACAGAATAGGGAAAAATATACAGAATAAATTTAAAGGCTGAAATGGCAAGAAGAGGGGAAAAGAAAAGAGAAAAGAGAGAAAGAAAAAGGTAAAAATAGAGAAAGAGAGAAAAATGAAGAGATAGAGAGATAAAACAAGAAAAATTGGAGACCAAATAGAAGAGGTGGAATGAAAGAACTAGAACAGAAAACAAAAGATATAAAAATGAAGAAAATAAATAATGTAGGTAGAATAAATCAATAAACAAAAGAAAAAAAGAAAAAAAAACAAGCAGCAAAACAAAGGAAGGGGATACACAACACATAAGAAACAAGACATTTTTAAAAAGGAAACAGAAGAAAAAAAACAAAAATAAACATGGAAAAACAGCCTTCTCTTTTAGACCCCCAAGGATCTTCTCAGGCTGCTTGTGTACATCAATTGCTTATCTTGCAGTCTGCCCTCTGCAGGTTTTGAAATGTGTTTTCATGAGTAAAACAAGGGAAATTTAGAAAAAGAACCTTTTTTTTTTTTTAATAAATAAAAGATCCAAGAAAAGCTATTACAAAGAGCTCATATCATTTCTGAGTGTCAAGAAACTGAGAGCTGTTTAGCTGAATGGTTTAAGTGCAGGAGATTGTCGTGAAACTATTGACAGAGACTACAGTCATGTCGAAATTCAATTAATGCTGGAGGCTCCACTGCCACATTGACTAATGAGGTTTTTAGAGGGTTTCAATTCCTCACTGACTGTTGGTTGTAGGCCTTAGTTCCTCACTACATTGGCCTCTTTATAGGGCACTCACAACATGATAGGTTCTTCTCCCCAGAGTAGATTGCTAGATTTAGCAAATTGAAATACTTATTTGGTAACTCTACCATAGAGTTTGAGTAACAGAGAGAGAGATCCCAAGATGGAAGCCATAATGTTATATAAATTAATCTAGGAAGTGACATATCATCACTTCTGTTGTAAGCTATTTGCCTCACTGGGACAGGAAGGGATCACACAATAGTGTGAATACCAGTAGGAGGTGATCATATCTTATTACAGTTTCTTTCTCTGGATCTGGTGCCAGGTCTTTTCGCACCTTGCCTTGAGGTAACAACAGCTACAACCGTTCTAATGGGGGCTTCTAATAAGATAGTTTCCCAAAATCTATTGATTCACTAATCTGTAATTTTAGCTATGTACAGAGAAGTTCCTGCCACATTTCTCTGAGGGCCAATTCATTTGAGAAGTTATTGTTGCTTTCTCCTTTGCATATTTTTATCCATCAATGAAGCAATTGAAGCCTGCCTTTCTTTCTGTTTTGTGAAGAAGGACAAAAGCATGCGTTTTAGCCTTTTTCTGAGAATTGTCAATGCCCACATACAGAAAATAATGTGTATTGTAATTATTTTTTTTATTTTGAATGTTAAAGCATTCATTAGTAAATTTAAGGATACCTGACCTCTTGGCTTCTTTTGTCAAATCATGGGTTCTAGGATTATTTGGTATGACAGTTGATGTGCAGCACATTTAAGGCTTTAGAAAGTACTTGCAGCTGTAAGCACAGAAATTAAAGATCAGAATAATGATTAATCACAGAAAGCTTCAGAAACATAATTTCGAATTACTGAGTTTAGGCTAAGAATTTGTGTGCCTTTGAGTCTATTTGTCCACCTCTCCAATGTGCAAGTGCATCACATCCTGATTAGATTCCAAACTGTTATTTCAGTGACAACTATGACATCTAGAGATCCTGACAGAGTTGTCAATCAGGAGTGCGACCAATTTTTAAATCATTATTATACTTAAAATCCAAAAAAAATTGTATTCTGGACCTTATTTTGAATTAAATACTCCTTTTGAACCCATTAATTTTGTGTACTAGTATTATTAGTTTATTGGTGATTTTTTTTTTAAATCTCTTTCA
The DNA here is from genome assembly GCA_029593785.1 of Cabassous unicinctus. Classification (NCBI taxonomy): domain Eukaryota; kingdom Metazoa; phylum Chordata; class Mammalia; order Cingulata; family Chlamyphoridae; genus Cabassous; species Cabassous unicinctus. The sequence goes on along the minus strand of JAQZBX010006763.1, from coordinate 39,138 downwards.
AACCTACTGTACTCTTTCAACTCTTTTGGTTGATATCCTGGAAATTTTTACACATCATTCATTTCATAAAATTTTTCCTTACCAATTCTTTCTTTATAATGGAATGAATACTTGCTAGTATGGAAAGTATGGCATCAAAACGGTTGAGGGCTGAATTGGATTTTCTTGTCTGTTAAGACTAATTGCTCCATTGTTTCTCCAGGAAGTTAAGGGGATATGCACATATTCTATATATCCATCCCTGTTTTTGTCTTTGTCTCTGTTTCCCTCCCTGTCTTTCTTTTTCCAATCTATTTTTACTCCAGATATTCCTATTTTCTACAGTATCCTAAGTGTTTTATGCTAATCAAGGTTGATGCTCTGAGCTATTATTTGGACCTTTGAACACACAAATGGACTCAGTTGACAAAGTGTGTCAATATTTTTAAGATCTACAACCGGTTTTTGGACAGTTCCCAATTTCTTTCATTGCAAAAGTGGAAAATACATTTTCCCTTATATTAGGTATTACCCTGGATCCTATCATAAAATAAAGATATAATGCATGTGAGCAAACAAAATGGCAAATCTTCATAAGAAAATTATATACCTCTTTTCTCCCTACTGACATTCTAATGAGATAATTCCCTTGGTCTGATGATCTCAGTCTAAGAATCCCAGAGCTCTAAAACTTTATTCAGCCATCACATTTTACAGTAGCTAATTAGTCACCTCTCTCAAAATAGCAGTGTTTTATATAGCTTCTTATCCTAGGGAAGGTGGGTGGTGTGAGGTGGTTAATCCGCATACACTGGAGGAACTCTGCTTTGGGTAATTTTCCTGACTACTTCATCATGCTGTCCTCTGTGGACTTTTGATAGCTGAGGTAGGTGGTGGTGGTGGTGGAGAGGGGTTTTAAGAGGTGGTGGACTCCTCTTTATGACAATAACAACCCCATGCTCAGGTTTCTATGCTTCCAGAGAAGGAGGATGAAATAAGAGCAGAAGGAGCAGAAATTTTGCAAGAGGTGTGAGTTGGGACCATTTTCTGGAGAAAGGCATATGAGAGAAAGTGTGGCTGATTTTAATGGGGATCCAGATTTGAGAATCAAGGTATGGGAGAAAGAATTATCACCTTAACCTTACTATTACTGTCCCTGATTTTAAGTTCTTTGATCCTTCTTCTTCTTATTTTCTCAATTTAAAGGCTTCACTTATTTTAAAATTTTTCACTTATTTTATTTTGGACTTCATACGCTGTATCATCCAGCATGTAATTTGGTGAAACAATTTCAATGTAAGCTCTAGTTATTAAGGATCTCTGTCTCTTTTGTGATAACTTATTCTACTCATGTGGCAAAACCAACCAACCAAGGAACAAACAAAAAATACACTACACTAAAATTCTAATGTAGCATTCTTGAAAGGTTTCACAAAAATACTCTTGCAGCTTTTTTCCAAGTTCATCATATCCATTTTCAACAAAATTATCATAGTTTCTTAGAAATGTTTCTATTTATTCCTGCTGTTAATTAACTGTTTTAAATATTTTGTTACAGGATTTTTTCCAAAAAACCTTTCTGCCTACATTACTGAATTTATCATTTATAATTTTTCTGTTTATACTTTGTCACCATTCATTACATACTATATTTTTTATTCTCTTTCTACTATTTGGTGCAGTTGCTTTCTTATTAGTGTAAAGCACGGAACCCATGAGTTTTCCTTAATCTTTTCCTTTTGTATCACTCTGTAGCATATGAAAGTTACCATCACTCTTGTTTCCTGTTGCAGCTCATGGATGCTGAACTTTTAAAAAAGCATTTAATAAAAAAAGTAGTAATAGTAGTGATATAATAATGGTGATGATAAATACATGTTATTCTTTAACAAGCCTTTCTTTCTCATGAATTCAAATTTTAAATGATTCCTAATTTTTTCTCCCGTCTGACTTTTCATGCCTATCATTTGTTATGGTTTCTTAATGAATAAATGAGCCCTTTACTTTGCTAAATCTTTTCTGACACCTAACATTGATGTATTTGGTTCTTTCCCCTTCTCACCAATACTACACCCTCCAAATTGTAGAAATAACCTGCAGATTTAAATTTTGCCTCTCCCACTAGCAGCTGTGATATCATGGGTAAGTCAAGTTATATATGCGTTAAATGTTTATGTGTCCATAATGGAGTATGCTTCTGAGAAAAATGATATGAGTTATTGTTTTAGAACATGAAAAAATAACCATAGTTGTATGATGCCATGAAGACTGCATGGAATTTGCTTCAGAAAACCTGATTTTTGGTTCCCAACAAATTGGCTCTATGGTTTGGAGTAAGTTGCCAATTTCTCTGAGCCAAGATTTTTCATTTATAAATAAAAATAATTCTACCATATGATATATTCCTGCCCGTCTCCTCTGAAGAGGTGGTTATGATCAAATATGAAGCCTTTGGTATATATTGTGCTCTAAAATTCCATTATTACCTATTTTAGAAATCTTTAAAATCTGGTGAAAGAAAATCTCTATTTTCTTTGCCTTTAAGAAGGGTATGGGAGATGACTACTAATCTTTTCATGGAGCCTGGAAAACAGAAGCTGCTTCTCTGTGTCTTTTTTCTTTTGAAGCCTTTTTGTTGTTCTCTTAGATTTCGTCATTTTAAACCAAGGGCCTATATAAAATTTGCAAAGAGGTTTCTATATTCTTCAGCAGGGCATTTTGGGCAGGAATATTAGCACTCCCTTGTTGGAAGTAGTTGGAAAATCTCTTAACACTCAGTTTGAATTAGAAAATATCTTTTATGCATGCTGGACTTAATGGAAAAAGATATTAGTTTACAAAATTAGAAACTGTGACATATTACAGACCTAAAGAAATGACTTTGCTTCAGGGAAATGTTATTAATCCAATAATCAAGAAATCTTTACTATTTATTTCACTCTCTGTGGCAGTTTGATATTATTTATAAATTCCAAAATGAGATATTGATTATGTTTGTAAACTTGTCTGTTTCTCTGGGCATGATACCCTTTGATTGTATTAGATTCAGCTGAGATATCTGGTTAAATTAAGTTAAGATTAGGCCTTTGATTCAACCATGTCAGTAGAGTGGACTCAGTGTTGAGTCCCAGCCCACTTGGGTTGATAAAACAGACTCTCACACAGATGTAGACACACAGAGAAGCAGATACACAGGAAGAGAGCGTGTTCCATAAAAACACCCTGGGAAGAGAGATGAGCCTGATAGTCTACAGCTGTAGAGAACAGAGTAGCTGAGCCTGGAAAGAAACAAGCCCTGGGGAGAGTGATGAGCCTTAAGCCAGCCTACAGCTGAGATTGGAAGAAGCTGGGACCACAGAGCCTTAAAAGGAAGAAGGAAGGCTGTCATCTCGCATCAACATGTGGCAACAGAGTTTGGTGACAAGTATGTCTTATGGTACCTTGAGTTGGACTCTTTACTTGTGACTTGTGACTTTATAGGCCTTGTAACTTGTGACTTTATAGGCCTTGTGACTATAAGCTGCCACCCCAAATAAATACCCTTTATAAAAGCCAACAGAGTTCTGTTGTATCAGCACCCCTTTGGCTGACTAATACACTCTGTATTCTAGGAAACAAAGGAGACAGAAGAAATTGTCCTTATCCTCCTCAAACTTACAATATATTTGTGGAGAGAGAATCTATAAAAATGAAAACTCTGAAGGAAGATGATTAGTAGCAAAGCATTTTCTCTAATGAAGGAAGCACACTGTACTATCTTCTCAGAATATCTTCTACTTTCCTCTCAGCTTATCAAATTCCTACTAATTTTCAAACCTCACACCAAACCCTTGAGCCTTTTTAAAGTTTTCTCTGATTTTCCCAGCAGAACTTCTGTATCCTTACTTGCCAACAACAAACACCTGGAACAACTTCTATGTTGTGAAATATTGAGGTTTATTTATTTTATGTGGGAATTTATTAGTTTTTCAAATAAATTTCAAGTTTACTGACTTTAGGAGTGAGAGAAGGAAAAGATTATTATGACCTAGAACACCATGGAAATTTTTGAGAAAATCGGGTTTTTGTTAATATTTTAAGATTTCCCAATGACTGGAAATGTTCAATTTTGCACTGTCCAATAAATACCTACTAGCTAAATGCTAGCATAACTGAGAAAGCAGATTTTTTAAAAAATTAATCTAATTACATATGTGACTAGAGGTTACTATATTGGAAAGTTTTAGAGTTTGGATTATATCTTCTCCCTTTATTATTTATCTATTATGTAGAATCCAAAATCATATCTAGATTTAAAAAAAATAGTTTCTCTGTTTATAAGTACTTGTATGTCCTTCGGTGGATTGTTACCTTCTCCTTTGAATAAATGAGAATCTTGGACCAGATAATTTCTGGGGCATTAGTGGTAGTAGTTCTATGACAAATTTTAATCATCATATGAAACTGAATATGTGTGTGCATGTAAATATAAACAAAATACTAAGGAAAAATGTTGGGATTGAATTTTTTCATAATGTTGGGTTTCTCATGCCCTCTCCTTTCAGAACCAAATCTCAGGTTTCTTATGCATTCATGTACTTTTATTTTATCAGCATTTTGTTTCCACTCCAAACTCCCTCTTTTCTTGTTCTCAACACAGCTTACCTTTAGCAGCATGCTTAGATGTTGCATATTGAGGAGGGATTGAGGCACAGATGCGTTTGACTCACAGGTAGAGGATTACAAGAATAGAGAAGAGACACGGAGAGCCACGTAGTAACCAAAGATTTTTGTCAGGGAACCGTCAAAATTGGCATTGCATGGTTTGAAGTAGAGAGATGACATAAACGAGGCTAAAACCAATGGATATAGGACAGGAGATGGTTTTATGCCAAAGGTAAGGTTAGTGAGAATTTCTTCATCTTCTGCAATCTCTAGGAGCTTAGGATACCAATAGCTTTAGCCAGGTTTCACAAACTTATGGACTGTGAGGAATCTGAAAGATAAATCAAATTGACTTTTTAAACTTCCTTGACTTCCCAGACCACCCCTTCCTACCTTGTACATCTTGGCCATATCCTGATTGTCAACCATCCTACTAGTTACTCCCACTTATACTTTAATGCCCATTCATCAATCCCTATTCTACTTTTCTCTTTGTCCTGTCACACTGCTGAGTCACCTATATGCCTTATAGAAGGTTCTATTATACTCACCCCTGCTCTGTCGGCTTTGGGTGCATTGTAAATGTAATTGTTGGAAGTGATTTTAGAATTACTATAAGAGTCCTATAATATGCACGGGATGATGTGAGGTTAAGAGGAAAGACAACTTGAATGAATGAAGAATATACCTGAGCAATTCAAGAAAAGAACCTGTGAGTTCTGGTAAACAGGTCATCTCCTCCTGTTCTTTTTTTTTTCTGTTTTATAATGTACTACCATTTCTGAACATTTTGTATCATGCACTTGTACTATGTTTTCATATTTGTTATCTTCTCCTCTTTATAGGTTGAAAATAATTCTGAGAGGCCATAGTTATAAGAAAATTACAAGTGGAAGTGACAGTTGATTCAGGTGACCATGGGGAAAATTCATTGTTTAGTTAAGGGACATATAATTTTGCAGAGAGAATATTCTTGAATAATTGATCGTTATAATTCTAGGACACTATTACCATTCTTATTTTAGTTTCCTCTTTATTTTCTTTTACGTGGTAACATTGGAGGCACTAAGCTGATAAATCAATGAATGGAGTGAATCACTCCGTGGTGTCAGTTTGAGTTCCTGGGAATATCCAATTCCTGGGATATCCAACTTCTCCTCTTTGTGTTCTCCTTCATGTTTTATGTGGCATGCATCATTGCAAACACCTTCAATGTTCTCACGGTGGCTTCTGATCCTCACTTACACTCCCCAATGTTCTTTCTGTTGGCCAATCTTTCCTTCACTGACCTGAGTGTTTCCTCAGTCATTTCTCCAAAGATGATTTATGACATTTTCAGAAAGTACAAAGTCATCTCCTTTGGAGGCTGCATCACTCAGACTTTCTTCCTCCACATCATTGGTGGCACGGAGATCGTGCTCTTCTTAACCATGGCCTTTGACAGATACATTGCCTTATGTAAGTCCCTCCACTACTTGACTATTCTGAGAAGAAAAATGTGTAAATAAATCTTTAAAAGCCAGAAGTCAACACAACCCAGAGGAGAAAGGAGAAGATATAACCATGTGACAGGAAAACCAAGGAATCCCAAAATTGTCAGCCAGCCAGAAGTTACAGTCTCAAGAGGAAGCAAGGCTTCTAGTCTTTGAAATCATAAGCCAATAAATTCCTGCTCTTAAGTAAATCCATTGGATGCTGTTTTGTTTTCTGCTGGAAATTAATACTGTGTCTTCCTTAAAATTCTGAAAACATCCCTATTAAAAGTCCAATCGTGCTTAATTTTAGCATAGACTTACTGGTAACCTCGTGGTAATATCAACAACTAGAAGATCTCCATGAAATAACTTCATATTAAGGCTGAACCCATCCAAGTTTCAGAATGACTTATCTTTACCTTTGCCTTAGGTTGTTCAATACCTTTTGAAAGAAGAAGTAAAGAAAGGACTAATTCTCACAGTAGCACTAATAAGAAAAAGGCAAATTATATGGATCTTATGCCTATCTTGCCTGGTAAAAGGTACCTAAGGATGGGGATTGAGATTTTTTCAAGATTTTAGGGCTATTAAGAGGTTTGTTGTGTCACTTTTTGGTGGTATCAAAACCAAATATTATTTTTCTCTTTGATCTTACCTAAGATCCTTTATATTACAGTTTTGGATCTATGTTCTACATTCTTTAATATCCCCTTATATTTGGGGAAAGTCAATACTTTCTCACTTTTATTTGTGAGAATGATTAATATACAAGTCATTCTCCAGAGATTCAGGGATGTTGAACAAATATTGATATAGTATAATTAACTTAAGTTCATACTTTATTTAAATTACCTTAGTTTTCTTAAAACAATATGTTCTTCTATTCCAGGATCCCATCCAAGATATCAGATTCCACCTAGTAGTCACATCCTGTAGGCTCCTCTCTGCTGTCACACTTTCTCAAGGTTTACTTGTTTTTGATGACTTTAACTGTTTTGAGGAGCTGTGGTCAGATATTTTATAGAACATTCCTCAACTGGAATTTATCTGTTTTATCATTATTAGATTGAGATTGTGAGTTCTTGAGAGGAAAACCATAGACGTAAAATACCTGTTTTGTTACTTCCAATCAAGAATATATATATCAACATAACTTGCCACTGAGATATTATATTTAAATTGTTTTTTTTTTTGTACTCAACATATAGATGGGTGTTACTTTTTTACCTACTCTAACGATGCCTGTGTTTTTATTCATATTTTAGACCATTCACATTTAAAGTGATTATTCATATAATTGGATTAATATGTATTATGTTTATAACTTTTCTATTCATTGCATTGATTCTTTTTCCGCTTCCTGCCTTCTTTTGCTTTCTCGTGTTTTAATTGAACATTTTACATGACTATTTCTCTCCTTTCAGTATATCAATTACACTTCTTTTTAAAATTCTTTTAGTGATTGTCCCGAGAATTTGCAATATACATTTACAATTAATCTAATTATACTTTCAAATAACACTATACTGTTGCACATGTAGTAAAGATCTTAGAGCTTTCCAGTTTCTCCTTCCCATCCCTTATAATATTGCTCACATTCATTTCACTTACCCATGTGCTATACAAATGAACTACATTTATACTATATTACTTTAGACAGTTACTTTTTAAGGTCAATTAAGAGAAAGAAAATAAAATATTTTGTTTTACCTTCATTCATTCCTTCTCTGAGGCTCATTCTTCCTTTCCATAATTCTGAGATTATAAGGAGTTTCTTATCCCTGAAGAGCTTCTTTTACCATTTATTACTGGGCTGATCAGCTAGTAAAGACTTTCCTCAGTTTTCTCTTTAACTGCAGAAATTATATGTCTCCTTCACTTTTTAAGGATAATTTTACTGGATATAGAATTTTAGGATTCTTTATCTTTCAACAATTTAGATATCCATTTCATTCTTCTCTTTCTTCTACAATTTAACATGAGAACTGTGCTTTAATTCTTATCTTACTTCCTCTATTTTTCTTTATTAGAGAAGTTGTGGGCTTACAGAACAATCATGCATAAAATAAAAGATTCACATTTACCACCCCACTACCCACACTCTGCATCGGTGTGGAATATTTGTTACAACTGATGATAACACATTATTATAATTGTACTATTAAGGTTCATGGTTTAACTTAGAGTTCACTGTGTAGTATAGTTGGTGTTTTTGTTTTTTCTATTACCATATATATAATCTAATATCCCCTCCTTTTTTAACAGCTCTATTGAGTTAAAATTTACATACCATCAACTCACTAATTTTCAGTATACAACTCAAGATTTTTAGCATGATTACAGAGATTTGCAACCACCATGACAATTCAAATATAGAAGATTTCTATCACCCCAATAAAATTTTACATGCTTATTTGATATCACTTCCCATCCTACACCCAGCCCCTGGCAACCAATAGGCTGCCTTCTGTCTTTATTAATTTGCTTTTCAGTACATTTCATACAAAGGGGATGAGACAGTATGTGATCTTTTGCATCTAGCTTCTTTCTCTTTTCATAATGTTTTTGAGATTCATCCATGTTGTAGCACGAATCAGCATTTTGTTCCTTATTCCTGAATAGTACTCTGTCATATGGATGAATATACTACATTTTGTTTATCCATTCGCCAGTTGATGGACATCTGTACTGCTTCTACTTTTTGGCTATTGTGAATAATGCTGCTTTAAGCATTTGTGTATAAATGTGTGTGGAAATGTGTTTTCATATTTCTTGGGTAGATTCATAAAAATGAATTGTATGTTTATCTTTAACATTTTTTTAAAAACTGCCAAACTATTTTACAAAGCAGATGTAGTATTCATCATTCCCACCAGCATTGTATGAGGTTTCCAATTTCTTTACATCCTTGCCAACAATTATAGCTGTTTGTCTTTTTTATCCTAACCATCCTTGTTGGTATAAGTGATATCTCATCATGGCTTTGATTTGCATTTCCCTAATGGCTAATGATGTTGAGCACTTTTCATGTGCTTTTGTCTATTTGTATATATTCTTGGAAGGAACCATTTTTAAGGGGTGATTTTTGCATGGCTGTTAGAAGATTGTGGTTAATTCTAATTGTAAAATATTTCATCTGTTCTTCCATGAAGATTTCCATGATGGCTTCCATCTACATTGGTCTCTCCTTTCCCTAATATTTTAAAGCATAATTCAGATTATATTACACCCTAATATCCTCCAAATCTTCCCATGGAACTCAAAATAAACTCAAGCTTCTTGCATTCCAGTCTCGTCTCCCACCACAATCTCCTTTACTCTCTTGCTCATTTGCTGGAGCCACAGCAGCCCTGGGAAGTGCCACATTCACCCCTGTTTCAGAGTATTTCACCTGCTGTTCCCTCTACCTAGAATTCTCTTCCCTTGGTCTTTACTGGACAAGATCCTTTCCATCATTTGGGGCAGCCTGGCTTGCCTTCTGGATTGTTCTCCCAGCTGCTGGTTTCTTATGACCCTCTTAGGTTTTCTCCAAAGCATTGATCACTACTGATATTATCTTAGTCAGGTGGTTACTTGCCTTTTCACTTTCTCCCTCAGGAAACCATCAACTCCACAAAGGGCTGTCTTGTCCAGCACTGTGTCCCAACACCTGGTGTCAGTCTGGCCTGAAGAAGGTAGTAGATAAATGACATTCAAATGGCCAGTTGAATGAGCCTGTGGGGTCTACTCATTTGTGATGGCCCCCACCATCCACTCATGTCTCTTCTGTGGCCTGGGCCTTGCCATCCATCCATCATTGATCATCATTGAGTTAAGAAAAGACTCAAAGGCAGAGACAGCATTTTGTCCTCCAAGCCCAGGAGCACTCACTGGACACTTGCTGAAGCCTCTGTGGATTATGTTAGAGCAGCAGACACTGGGGGCATTGATAAACCAGGGCAAGGAGGATTGGAAAAATGGAAGAAATTTAGTCTCAGGAAGGGAAAATTTAGGGGTGATAGAAAATACTGAAAGGGCTATTAGGTGAGGATGATGCTATGTAATTGTATGTGCTCTGAGGGTAGAACAAGGAGCAGTGGACAGAAGAAATGGGGAGGTGGGTGTTAGCTCAGCTTGAGGAGGATCTTTCTGTTCACCTTGTTTAGCTGCAGAGTGGCTTTTCTTATGAGACCCTCCTGTCAGAAGAAGAATTCAAGCAGAGGCCAGATGATTACTCCTTTGGTCGAGAGGGTACATGCAGGAGTAGGCTGGAAGAGGTGGTTTGCAGGGCCTTTCCACCTCTGAATTTCCAGGAGTGTCTTTAACTGAAGAGTTCTGTGCTTCCTGTCCTGATTTTCAGGTATGACCTAGAATTTTGTTCTAGTGCTTCTAGAAAAAGGGAAAGAGACATTTCTGATCTATATGTCCTCAGGGCATCAAGGTGTGGGGAGTAATGAGCAGTGTGCAAGTGCCAACTTAAGCTCCAGGGGACAGGGAGAGAACAGAGCCAATGTCTGCAACCCAGGCAGTGAATTTTCTGTTCTCTTGTTGATTTGTTTTCCAGAACCCCTGAGGGCAGGGGCTTGTTAATCTCATTCAGCCCTGCTTCCCTGGTGCCCAGAACAGTGTCCAGCATTAATAGGTGATCAATACACACCTGACATCAAGGCTTGGCCTCAGGCATCTGGGCCCCTGTAGTGAAATTTCTGTCCACTTCTGGCTCTGTGATCTCAGGTCAGCTTCTTCACATCCCTGACTCTGTGTCCTTTTCTCCTAGGTGGGAGCAGTGACACAAAGGTGATGGTCATCCCCACCTACCAGTGGGCAGAAGTGGTACCCAAATCTAGCTGTAGGCTTACTACTCTTTTTTTTATAGATCATGAAAGAACATTTTAATATTTGTACTATTCACCACAGTTGTCATCCACAACAGGGCTCACTGTGTTATAATCCTATGTTTTATCCTCTAGCTTTTCTTCTAGTAACATACACAACCTAAAACTTATCCTTTCAATGGTACTCACATTCATAATTCATTACTGTTAATTTCACTCATAATTATGTGACACCATTACCTCTATGCATTTCCAAACATTTACAAACAACCTAATTAGAAAGTTTGCACAAAATTTCTACTAGCTTCCCATTCCCTATCCCCTTTCTATCTCCTGGTAACCTATATTCTAGATTCTAACTCTATGAGTTTGGTTATTGTAATAATAATATTTTCATGTTTTTGCCCACTCAGAAAGGTCTATCCACATACCTCTTCCCCAGAACTCTTTGTCACCAATTTTCCAATCATGTTCCTTCTAAGTCCCTGACTATCCAGCCAAACCATTGGCAACAGCCCATGAATCAATGTACAAGGGCACCTCCAGCCATTTCTTCTTCCAAGCAAATGAACAATCAAATACACGGCTCAAAGTTCTACCCACTGGGAGGATTTTTCCTCACTGCAGCTGTCCTCTTTCGGCTGGTATCTACATATCGTGCAGAACCATCTATAAACCAGACCTGAATTTTCTCTTGTTCAGTAAACTGATTTTAAGGGACTCCCCAAGAGGCCAAAGTTGTGGGCTGGGAAAGAGAAGGTAACATGGCACGGGTGGTGACCATAGGCATTTGGGCTACTTCATCATGTAACTTACTTGTGCCTTTAGGACCAGCTCAAGCCCTATCTCATAACTTTATGGTTTGTGAATCAGACAATGCCCAGCCTATGATAGGCAAATCAGGTCTCATGGTAACTTTGTGGCCCATGGTTAAGCATTCAGTCTCTACTTAGGCTCAGTAGCAGATCAAAAGCTGTTTCTCAAAAGGAGAGTACTTATCTGCAGAGGATGGCAGGGCTTTGCTTCAAAATCTGAAGGGTCTGCATTGTGATTATCCTTTAGGGACCTGTCAGAGACTCCAGACAGTATCTCTATTTGCCACTGAAATCCCAAACACTACGGGATCTGTTGGTTCATATGGCCCAAGTGTTAGTGCAGCTTGCACAGCAGCCTGGACCTGTCACAGAACCTCCTCTTCTTCCAGTCCCCAAACAAAACCAGCAGCTTTACTGGTAACTCAGTAGATGGACTGGAGTAGCACACACAAATGAGGAATATGTTGTACCAAATTCTGAAGAGACCAACTAAGCATTGTGCCTCTTTTTTGGTCGTAGTAAGGGCCAGATGCAAAAGCTTATTCTTCACTTTAGAAGAAGGGGTATCTCAACATGCCCCACTGGACACCTAGAAATTTCACTGAGGTGGAAGGCCCCTGAGTTACTGTTGGATTTATCTCCCATCCTCTCTCCCACAAATGCCTTACCATTAAATCTAGTGTCATTGCTACTTCTTGCTCACTAGGTCCTATCTCCTATCAACATGATATCAACAATATAATGGACCAGTGTGATGCCTTATGGGAAGGAGAGACATTCAAGTTTCCTGCAGATAATATTATGACATAAGGCTGGATAGTTGATATACCCCTAAGGCAGGGCAATGAAGGTATATTTCTGGCCTTGCCAGCTGAAAGCAAACTGTTTCTGGTGGTCTTTACTAATAGCAATTGAGAAAAAGCATTTGCCGGATCAATAGCTGCATACCAGGTACCAAGGGATGTGTTGATTTGCTCAAGAAAAGATACCACATCTGGGAGAGCAGCTGTGATCGGAGTAACCATCTGGTTAAGTTTACGATTATCTACTGTCATCCTCCAAGATCCATTTGTTTTCTGCACAAGCCAAATAAGAGAGTTGAATGGGGATGTGTTGGGAAGCACCACCCCTTAATCCTTCAAATCCTTGATGGTGGTAGTAATCTCTGCAATATCTCCAGGAGCCAGTATTACTTTTGATTTACAATTTTGCTAGGTAGGGGCAGTTCTAGTGGCTTCCACTTGGCCTTTCCTGCTTTAATAGGGATCCAGAAGTCAGGATCCAATGTGAGAATTCTGCCAGTTACTGAGTATGTGTATTGCAATTATGCATTCTGGAACTGGGGAACTATCCACAGAATGGGTCCCATGGACCCACTGGACATACTGTGAGATGGACCTGAGCTAAAACCCCATCAATCACCTGATGTCTATAAGCCCATACTCTGACTGGTGGACCAAAGTGACGTTTTTGGTCTCTTGGAATTAATGTCACTTCTGAGCCAGTGTCTAATAATCCACGAAATGTCTGATCATTTCCTTTTCCCCAATGCACAGTTACTCTAGTAAAAGGCCCTAAGTCTCCTTGGGGAAAGCTGGGAGGAAGATTAACAGAGTAAATTTTTGGCAGTGAAACAGAATCCTTCCCCAAGGGACCTGGACTTCTCACTCAAGGGGCTTTGGGTCTGTAAACTGTCTTAAGTCCGGGAATTGATTAATGGACTGTGATTTTCTGTGTTTGTAATTCAGGTTAAGGTTTTGTTCACTCAACCTAGAACTCTTCTGCTTATGCAGATGAAGTAGGTATTTAGTAGACTGCCCATGTATTTCACTTCTAGATATCCCATGATTTATTAGTCAACCCCATAGCTTTATGCAACTCAGACTCTTTAGATTGGTGCTTTGAGTGTAACTTTCGTTGTGGTACCCACGCCCATCTCTTCTTTAGTGATTAACTGCTGATACTTAACTTTTACTGGCGTGAGATCTGATCTTCCCCATAATGCTTAAGGATTCTAATTTCATTACAGCAGTTCCTACAGTAATATCTGGACTACAGAGAAGAGCAACCACAGAACTCCTCAGGGAAGATGAAGTTAGTCTTACAAATTTATTCTTCACTTGGGGTGTCCACTGGACATTCATGAGGGGGGTGGGCAGATGTTATATGGTAAGTCCTTTCTAGCATTCTAATCTCTCTAAGTCTTTGAATTCCCTCTTCTACTATATACCAGGATAAATTAGGTATCCGAACCTCAGACATTCTAGGCTATCCTTTGGTCCATGTTTCAATCAGTCACCCAAACAAACTGTTAGAGCTCTTCCTAACTCCTTCAGCTACAGTGTTGAATCCAGCATTTCTGCTTAGTGGGCCCATATCAATAAATTCAGCCTGATCTAACTTTATATTCCTTCTACCATTTCCCATACCCTCAGTATCCATTCCCACATGTATCCCCCTCATTTCTATCTATATAAGTTGGAAAACTCATGCAGCTATTTTAGAATACAGTTTACTTCCCCATGGGTCACACTGTACTTTACCTTTAGGGGTGTTTAAGTCAGCCAAAGGGATGCTGATGTAAAATACCAGAAATCGGTTATTTTTTATAAAGGGTATTTATTTGGGGTAGAAGCTTACAGTCACAAGGCCCTAAAGCATAAGTTACTTCCCTCACCAAAGTCTGTTGTCTCGTGTTGGAGCAAGATGACTCCTGATATCAGCAAAGTTTCAGTCTCCCTCTTCCTCTGAAGGCTCTGTGGTCTAGCTTCTTCCAATATAAGCTGTAGGCTGGCATTAGTCTCATCCCTCTGCAGGGGCTCAGTGCTCTCTGGGCTCAGCTGCTCAGGGCTCTGGTCTCTGCAGCTGCAAACTATCAGGCAAATGGCTCATCTCTTTTCCAGGGGCCTTTGCTCTGTCTAATGGAGCCTTCTCTGTTTCCTCATGGATCTTCTTCTCTGTGTTCTTCTCCTGTGTGTTTACTTCCTGTGGGTCTAGCTCATAAACTCTAAACTCTGTTCTTTGTCATGCTTTTTCTCTGTAAGTCCCCACTCACCAAGAAGTGGGGACTCAAAGCCCTACTGACATGACCCAATCAAAGCCCTAATCATAATTTAGCAGGCTTTGCTGGCCAAACTCACTGAAGAGAAACTACTCTCTGCCTTCTTCTGCATCCTCTCTCTCCAGGGAGGAAGATGTCTGTTCCCCTCTCAGTTAACTCCATTGATCCATGGGATTTGTCCAGGCTGTTCCCCAATAGGGTGGGGATTGGTGCCATTCCCAGCTGCAGGGGTTAGTAACTCAAACATTTTCATTTCAGCTTCTTGATCTCTGTCCCTCATGCTCCTGGAGGATATGCAACACTCTCCTGGTCTGCCAAAGGCAGCTCTTTCAGAAAGCTTTTTGCCTTTCCTCCACTGTTTTTGTGAGAATCAAGCCCTGCCTACCTACTCTGATGCCCTCTTCCCAGAATTCCTCAACTGTGGTTGTTTTAATGGGGTTCCAGATTTGAGAATCCAAATATGTGAGAAATAATGAATAATCTCCATAACTTAATAACTTATCCTAGGTTTAAGTTCTCTGTTGTTGACTCTTGTTCTCGTTTGCTCTGCATATGCGGTTATTTTTTGCTTACTTGATGTATTGCCCAGTGTGTAATCTTGTCAAACAATTTCAATGTGACCCCAGGATATTCTTGTCTTTTCTAATACTCTGTTCTATTCATTCACTAAACAAACATGCTATTATAAACTTCTAAGTATTGTATCCTTGAACATAACTGAATGGTATCATAAAAATTGTACAGCTAGCTTTTTTTCCATGTTCATGATATTCATTTTCAAGAGGAGTCTCAAAATTTCTTGGAAATATTTTTATTTATTACAGCTGTATATACACAGCTTTAACTAACTTTAAATGTTTATACCGTGATTTGCAATAATCTTTTCTCTTAGACTATTGAAATTATTTATCGTTTATAATCTTGTTGTCTACACTTTGTCAACATGCATTACCTTCCTACAATCTGGGTTCTCTCAGGTGCTGTCTTTTTCAGTGTTACAGCACTAAATCCATTCCTTTTTTTTTTTTTTTTTTATTTTAGTCTTTTTATTTTCTTCACTCTGTAGCATATGAAATTGAATGTGGTGGATATCAGCTGAGCTTTTTAAAGGCAGGTAATATGATGATGATGATGGTCAATACTATGCACTTTTTATTTTTACCCACATATGCCTCCTTTATTAACTTCATCATTTTACCTGTTATTCTTTAAGAATGTCTTTCTCATGACTTCAAATTTGGAAGTCAACTCAACTTTATTTTCAGGCCTGATCTCTCTTTCCTGTTACACACACAGGTAATTACGGGGATCAAATATGATAACCTAATTGGTATATATCATGCCAGTTCTAAAATTCCATTATGAACTGAACTATTTCAGAAACCTTTAAAATCTTGTGAAAGAGCATATGAATTTTCTTCTCTGCCTTTAAGAATCCCATCAAAGATTATGACTAGCAATATCATGAAGGCTGGAAGATAGAACCTAAGTCTCTTGCCTTGCTGCTGTTAAGTATTTCTTCTCTTTCCCTCTCTTTCTGTCTGTAATTGTCTCTCGGTCTTTGTCTCTGTATCTCTCTGTGTGTCGCTCTACCTTTTCCCATTTCTGCTTCTCTCTATTTCACACTCTGTATTATGTACTTAATTTTAGTCTCTAAAGCTTCATCAAGTTAAACAAAGGACCAATATAAAACCTCAGTAGAGGTATCCCAATTCCCTAGTTGCAAATTTATGACATGAAATTCAGGGATTTTCTTGTTGGAAGTGGTAGGGAAATGTGTTAACACTCAGGTTGAATTTGGAAACTTCCTTCCCATATGCTGGACTTAACAAAAATGGATGGTAGAATAGAACATAGGAAGTATGGAAAATAAAGGAATTATGGGAAAATGGCTTAGTTTAGAGAAGTGTTAGTAACCAAATAAGAAATATTAAAAAAATTTTACACTCTGTTTTCTAGGAAAAACTGGTACCAGGAAACATAGTCCTTATCCTCCTCAAAACAATAATATATTTGTGGAGTTAGAATCTATAAAAAGGAAAACATTGAAGAGTGATGATTAGTAGCAAAGGATTTGCTGTAATTGAGGAACAAGATTTTTCTCTCTTCTCAGAATGCCTTCCATTTTCTCTCAACTTATTAAATTGCATTATTTTTCAAAAATAATACCAAATCCCTTCTCCTTATACCTTGTGTGATGGTTAGGCTAATTAATGTGTTAACTCAGCCAGGTAATTGTGTCCAGTAGTTTGGTCCAGCAAGCACTGGGCTAATTGCAATACAAGAGCATGTATGGACTTTGATCACCAGTGAGTGTACTGCATGGATGGCTGATTACTTCTGCATCAATCAAGGGGATTGCATCAGCAATGGGTGACAATTTTATCCAATCAGTTGAATGCCTTAACAAGGGAAGAGATTTCAACATTCAGAGAGAATTTCCCAGCTCGTCTTTGGACAGCCGGCTTCTTCCAGAAACTCATCAAGGCCCTTTCATCAGACTTTCATCAGAGCCCCTGGTTTGCAGCCTGCCTGCAGAACCTGGACTTGTGCATCCCCACGGTCGCGTGAGAAACTCTTGTAAAATCTCATATTATTGACAGATATCTCCTGTCGATTCTGTTTCCCAAGAGAACCCTGACTAATACACCTTGTATTAGGGTTCTCTAAGGAACAGAACCGACAAGAGATATCTGCAAACAGTATAAGATTTTATAAAATTCTCTCACTTGGCTATGAGGGTGCACAAGTCCAAATTCCATAGGGCAGACTGCAAATCAAGGGCTCTGTTGAAGGTCCTTGATGAGTTCCCCGGAGATGCTGGCTGCCTGAAGTAGAGGTGGGAATTCTCTCTCTGAATGTTGAAATCACTTACCTTTTTAAGGCTTTCAACTGATTGGATGAGACATCATTTATTGCTGACAGCTTTCTCCTTAGTTGATTGTAGATGTAATCAGCCATGTGTGCAATTAACTCACTGATGATTAAAGTCCATGTAATGCCCTTGTATAACAATTACCACATGGGGAGGGTTATGTTAATAATGGTTGTAATAAAGTTGATTGCCTCTAGTGCTTGCTTGACCAAACAACTGGCACCGTTATCTGGCTGAGTTGACACATTAGCTTAACCATCACACACCCTTTCTCTAAATTGCCCATTAGATATTTATGTGTCTTTCCTTGTCAACAACAAATACTTGGAAATTCTATTTTAGTGTTTTATAATGTGGGTTACTTGTTATATGGGAAATTATCATTTTTCCAGTTATACTTAAAATTTATTAACTTATAAGTGTAGTGTTGGAAGACATTAATATGAACTGGAAATATTGGGGAAATTTTTATTCAGGAAATGGAATTTTGTTTAACTTTTAAAGAATGGGTAATGTTTGCTGTTATTCTATATTATCCTGTCCAATACATAACTACTAGCCATATGTGACAATGGAGCACTTTAAATATGCTAATTTAACTGAAGGAATGGCTTTTAGATTTCATTTTATAAGCACATGTGTCTAATGATTACCATATTGGAGCGACCAGATCTAGTGTTTGGATTAGCTTTTCTTACATTCTTACTTTTTTCATATGTAGATTTCAAAGATATATCTGGACTAGGAAACCTAGTTTCTCTGTCTATAACTATATACAACATAAACTTTCACATCCTCACCACACCCAAGCATACAATTTAATCATGTTACCCACATTCACAATGTTATACTACCCTTATCCCCATCCATTACCAGAACTTTCCCATCACCCCAAACAGAAAACCTATACCCATTATGCATTAACTCCCTTTTCTTAAGCCCCTTTCCATGTAACAGGTAATCTGCTTTCTATATTTAATGATCCACTCCCTGTCCCTGTAACTGTAGTTTACTTTCTGTCTTTATGAGTTTTCATATTCTAGCTATTTAAAATAAGTAGAATTATATAATATCTGTCCCTTCATGTCTGACTTATTTCAATTCATATGATGTCTTCAAGATTCCTCCATGTATCAGAACCTCATTCATTTTCAGGGATGAATATTATCCAATTGTATGTATGTACTACATTTTGTTTGTTTATTTACATTTTTAGGCTGTTGGAATAATGTTGCTATAAACATTGCCATATAAATATCTGACTGAGTCCCTGCTATTTAACTCTTTTGGGAATATACTTAGAAGTGGGTTTGTCAGATCATATGGTAAGTTTATGTTTACTATTTTGAGGAAAAATAAAACTGTTTCTACAGCTCCTGCAACACTTTATATTCCCACCAACAATATGCCAAGTTCCCTATTTCTCCACATTCTCACAAACACTTACTTTCCACTTTTTAATTGATAGCCAGAGTAGAGGGTGTGAGTTGGTATCTCTTTGTGGTTTTGGTTTGCATTTCCCTAATGGCTAATGATATTGGACATCTTTCCATGAGCCTATTGGCAATTGTTATACATTCTTTGGAGAAATGTGTATTCAAATCCTTTCCCCATTTTAAAAATTGTGTTTTTTTGAGTGGTAAGTGTTATATATTCTGGTTATTAAAACCTTATGATATATAAGGTTTCCACATATTTTTCTCCTGTTCTGTTGGCTGGTTTTTCACTTTCTTAATAATGTCCTTAGATACACAAAGAATTTTTAATTTTGATGAAGTCCCATTTATCAATTTTTCCTTTTGTTTCTTGTGCCTTTGGAGTAAAATCTAAGAGGCCATTACCTGCAAGGTCCTAAAGATATTTCCCTGTTTATTCTTCTAAGAAATTTATAGGTTGAGTTCTTATATATATGCTACTGATTCATTTCAAGTGAAATTTTGTATGTGGTGTGAGGGCAGAGTCCACTTTCACTTACTTTTATGTGGCTATCCAGTTTTCCCAGCACCATTCATTGACTAGATTGTTCTTTCCCCATTGAGTGGACTTGGCACCTTTGTCAAAATCACTTGACCATAGATGTCAGTTTATGTGCCAGATTTATTTGTGTTCTCTTAATTCTCTTCCTTTTTTCTCTATATCTGTTCTTGTTCATTGTTAGGTTATAGCATTGTAGTAAGTTTGAAAAAGGGAAGCCTGAATTCTCCAACATTATTTTTTCTTTGCAAGATGTTTTGTTTATTTAGTGTCCCATGCTCTCCACATGATTTTTTTTTCCTACTAGTTCTTTGATTAGAATTCATTCTTGACATTGCTCATTTTACTTTTGACTAAATTGGAAGCCTCTGGCAGTGGAACTGGCCCCTTGCCTCATTGGGACCTGTGCTGTAGTGAGGAGCAGGAGGAGAGTCAGAGACCCAAGAGAGCCTCTGTTGGGTGCAGGGTGTATCCCCACAGCCTCTGCTCCATAAGTGCTACCTCCAGACCCATAATCAAGAGGCCACATCTCTCAAGTTGCAAACTAGTTTCATGTACTCTCTTTTTCTGCTTTAAATTTCTCCTAAATGCCCATTTCAACCACCACAAATTATTCTTTTGGTGGCAAGGAGCAATGGTTTGTATACAGGGTGACTGTGGTTCCAAATATCACACTTTTGTGGAAAGAGTACTGGTCTGGGAGTTAAAATATATGTGTATAGTTCTGGCTGGCCCACTAACTAAGGGAGTGAATGAAAGTCAATTAAATACTCAAAGCTTGCAAAGTTGGAAAAGTCCTTCCAACCTAACTGGTTACAGGAGGTAATGTTTGTGAAAGCCTCATAAAAGCTGCAACCTGTAGGATAAATGTGAGTTTGAGTCTATTTGGGGTACTTCATAATCTGAGGACCAGCCATTTATGGAGGCCAGGTACAAGGCCTTATGCTTCTGTAACCCCAGACTCCTCACAGTTGTGGGGAATCTCTCTCTCTCATAAAAATATTTAATTTTTGCATGTAAACTATTTTTAGCACAGAGGGTCTCAAAATTTACTGATAAGAAAAACTTTGGGCCTTTGCTAAGCTCACTGATTATTAGATCTCTTCCCTGAGTCCTCACGCCTCTTTTCTTCCTCTTTAAAAGCACTCCAATTGAGTCTTAATTCCAGGGAAGTTAGGAAACAGTATTCAGTGAAATGTTCTCAGTTTGGCAATGCTTTGGATCACCTGGGAAGATTTGAGATACCCTGTGTTCAGGCCACACCCCAAATCAGAAACTCTGGGGACTGGGGAGGGGGAAGAGACTCAAACGTTAGTTCTTTTATTTAAAAAATAATAATATTTTAACTTTTAAAAAAAGGGGGTTCCCCAGGTGACTCCTGTGTGCCTCCAGAGTTAAGGACCACTGGTATGGTTTCTGACTGGCTTTAGAACCCAAGGAACGATCAGATGGAAGCCATGATATTGTCTGTGGGCCAGCAAATTCCAAACTCAATGCCCATTAGAATCACCCAGGCAGTGTATAAAGCTTGTGATGCCCAGGTCACATCTCATACCAATTAAATTAAAATGTCTGGGATGGGAGCCTGGCATCAGTATTTTTTTTCTTCATTAGAAAAATTGTGGGTTTAGGGAACAATCATACATAAAATACAGGATTCCCATACACTATCCCACAACCAACACACTAAATTGCTGTGGAACATTTGTTACAATTGATGACAGCACATTTTATAGTTAATTAAACTTTTAACTATAGTCCATGATTAACTTAGGGTTCACTGTGTAGTGTAGGTTCATGGAATTTTTTAAAAAACATATTTTGTTACCATGTATACAATATCATATTTCCCCTTTTAATCACATTAAAAAAATAAATATCAGTACTGTTAATTTCATTCACAATGTTGTGCAACCATCATCACTATTGTTAAAACATTTCTATCATTCTAAATAGGATCCTGTACATTTTAACTCTTAACTTCCCATTCCCTATCCTCACCACCTTCCCTGGTAACCTATATTCTAGATTCTTATTCTTATTGTTTCAAATCAGTGAGATTATATAATATTTATGCTTTTGTATCTAGCCTATTTCACTCAACATGATGTCTTCAAGGTTCATCCATGTTTTTGCATGCATTAGGACTTCATTACTTTTTATTGTTGAATTATATTCCATTGTATGTATATATCATGTTTTATTTATCCATTTATCATTTGATGGACACTTGGGTTGTTTCCATTTTTGGGAAATTGTGAATAAATAATGCCACTATGAAAACTGGTGTGCAAATATCTGTTTGAGTCTCTGCTTTCAATTCTTTTGGGTATATACTTAGTAATGGCATTGCTAAGTCACATGGTCGTTCTTTACTTAGTTTTCTGAGGAGCTACCAAACTATCTTCCACAGATGCTGCACCATTTTACATTACCATGAGCAATGAATAAGTGTTCCTGTTTCTCCAGTCTTCTCCAAAACTTGTTATTTTTTTAAATAGTCATTCTAATGGGTGTGAAATGATATCTCATTCTAGTTTTATTTGCATCTTTCTGATGGCTAATGATATTGAGCATCTTTTAATAGGCTTTCTGGCCATTTCTATATCTTCTTTGGAGTGATATCTCTCAAGTCTTTTACGCAGTTTTTCATTGGGTTGATTATGTTTGTGTTAAGTTGAGGGATTTCTTTACATATTCTGAAAATTAAATCTTTATTGGATATATGGTTTCCAAATATTTTCTCCCATTATGTAGTTGGCTATATTAGTTTCATGATAAAGTCCTTTGAGGCACAAAAGTTTTTAATTTTGATGAGATCCCATTTATCTATTTTTTTCTTTTGTTTTTTTGTGCTATGGGTGTAAAGTCTAAGAAGCCATTGCCTAACATAAGATCCCAAAGATTCTTCCCTAATTTTCTTTTAGGTGTTTGTTTTGTCAAAAATAAAGAGGCAGAAACTCTAAATGCTATGCAAAGGCAGATTTATTCAATCAAATGAGATTCAGGTTATATCAAATGATTATAACAATTAAGCAATCACAGTAAAGAAGAGTAATCAATTAAATGACATAGGAAAGAATGAAAGTATATACAAACACTCACCAAATTGGGGGGAAAACACAACATCTTATCTCTCACAAGGCCAGCAAGTCCCCTTTTCAGCAGCTGATCTTGCTGCTGAAAGATCAAGCTGATCAAATCAAGCTGATCAAATCAGCTTGTTTGATCTTGATTGGAAAAACAGTCCTAGACAAAGGGTCCCTTCCTGGGAGAGACTTAGACTGGCAGCTTTAGGGAGCATCCCTTTTAAGGGGTTCCAAACCTCAGAACTCCAATGAGTCTTGCAACTCCTGAGGAATGACCTCAGCAAAAGTACCCAAATCCATCCATTGGGGTATGGGGGGGTGGCCAGCCCTTGGTAAGAGAGATGCAGTATCTCAAGTAGTCTTTGTTCTATTCCATTCATGGTATACTGCACAGGAACATGAAGGTTTCAATACACATCAGGTTTAACTTGATGTTAAATTTATAGAGGATACAAACAGGATGTGCAAATATCACCTCTGATGACTTGCTCCTCCTAAACATTGTTTTTAGTAATTAGGTGACAGGGTTGCCTGCATAGCAGTGTTACACTCCAAAGGACAAAGGACAGATTAATCATTAACAATTCTAGGCTTAAACAGCAGGGACTGTTGATTAGGAAGCTTATGAATTTGCAATTCTTAATAATTTTCTTATAGTACATCAATGTTTAATAGATGTGGTTTACATTTAGGTCTTTGATTCACATTTAAGTTGATTTTTGTAGAATGTATGAGGTACAGGTCCTCTTTTTTTCATCGCAAATGGATATCCAGTATTCCCAGCACCATTTGAAGAAACTTTCTTTCCCAATTGGGTGGTCTTTGCCATCTTTTCAAAATCATTGGGTCAAAATGTGAGGGTTAATTTATGAACTCTCAATTCTACTTAATTGCTTTATGTCTATCCTTGTGCCAGTAACATGCTGTTTTGATTTCTGTGGATTTTTAATAACTTTTCAGATAAGGAAGTGTGAGACCTCTTACTTTAATCTTCTTTTTAAAGATGGCTTTAATTTTGGGACACCTTATGTTCCATATAAATGTGATTACTGGCTTTTCCATTTCTGTAAATAAGGTTGTTTGAATTTTTATTGGGATTGCACTGAGTCTGTAAATTGATTTGAATAGGATTGACATCTTAATGATGTTCTGTTTTCTAATCAATGAACAAGGAAGTGCTTCTATTTATTTAGACCTTTTTTACTTCTTAGGCAATGTTTTGCAGTTTTCTGTGTACAAGTCCTTTTCATCCTTGGTTAGATTTATTCCATGATATTTGATTTTTTTTTTAGTTGGTACTGTAAAAGGAATTTTTTTCTTGACTTCTTCTACTGATTTTTCATGACTTGTATATAGAGACACTACTGATTTTTGGGAGTTGATCTTATACCCTGACAATATGCTGAATTCATTTATTAGCTCTAGGATCTTTGTTGTATGATTTTCAGGATTTTCTGTATGTAGGATCATGTCATCTGCATGTAGAGAAAGTTTTACTTCTTCCTTTTCAATTTGGATGTCTTATATTTCTTTTTTTTCCTCCTAATTGTTCCAGCAAGAACTTCCAGTACAATGTTGAATAACAGTGGTGACAGTGGGCATCTTTGTCTTATTCTGGGTCTTAGAGGGAAAGCTTTCAGTCTTTCACTACTAAGTAGGATTTTAGCTGTGGGCTTTTCATATATGCTCTCTTCCAGATGAATATGATGAATAATATTTCCATTTCTGCAAGGAAAGCAGTTGGAATTTTGACTGGTTTATGTGACATCTGTAAGTTGTTTTCAGTAGATTTGGTACCTTAATTTATTTCTTCCAATAGTATCCTGGCATATATTTCCATTTAATTTTGTCTTTATTTTCTTTCAATTTTTAGTAGTTTTCTATATACAAGTTCCTTAATTTTTTTTGAAATATATTCTTATATATTTTATTCTTTTAGTTGCTATTGTAAATTGATATTTTTCTCTTTTTTTTCAGACTGTTCATTTCTGGTTTATAGAAAGAACACTAATTTTTAAAATTGATCTTGTAGCCCACCACTTTGCTGAATTAGTTTATTAGTCTAATATCATTCTTGTAGATTTTTTGGGATTTTCTACATATAGGATCATGTGATCTGTGAAATAGTGTTAATTTTGCTTCTGCCTTTTCCATTTGGATAAGTTTTCTTTCTTTTATCTTTTTTTGCCTAATTGTCCTGGATAACACTTGTAGTACAATGTTGAATAACAATGTGATAGTGAGCATCCTTGTCTTGTTCCTGATCTTTGGGGGGAAAGCTTTCAGTCTTTCACCATTGTGTATGATGTTAGCTGTGGGCTTTTATTATACAACCTTTTAGATGTTGAGAAAGTTGCTTTCTATTTCCAGTTTATTGAGTGTTTTGGTCAGGATTTTGTCAAATGCCTTTTTTTAAAAAATGTCAATTGAGATAATCCTGTGGTTTTTGTTTGCTCCTTCTATTATTGTGGTATATTACACTGATTAATTTTCTTATGTTGAAACACCTTTGCATTCCTGGGACAAATTCCATTATATGGTGTATAAACCATTGAATCTGCTGTTGGATTCAGTTTGCTAGTATTTCAGTGAGTATTTTTGCATCTATATTCATAAGGGTATTAGTCTGTGAATTTATATTCTTGCGATATCTTTACCTGGCTTTGGTATTCAGGTAATGCTGGCCTCATGCAATGAATAAGGAAGTGTTCTCTCCTATAAAATTTTCGGTAGTGTTGAGAAGAATTGGTGTTAATTCTTTGAATGTTTTGTGAAGTTTACCAGTTCTGGGCAAGTTCTGAGTCATTGAACCTATGGATTGTCCTGGCTCCGTCCCACAGGCAACCTTACCCCAGAGTGAGGGGGGAGAGAGAGAGAAAGAGAGAGAGAGAGAAAGAGAGAGAGCCCATTAAGGATGCCAAATTTTTTTATTACCTAATCTAGGAAGTGACATATCATCACTTTTGTTGTGTACTATTTTTTTCCACAGATACCACCCTCTAGACATACAAGGGAAAAAGTTCTCCTCTAAGGCTTCCTATTGACCCCTACACCTTACTCAAACCCTCGACCCCTTCCCACCAACTATTATTTCCCCACCTAGAAATCTATTGTATAAATTAAAATCCCTCCTTTCCAGGGGTGGGCTGAAATCTATTCTTCAGAACCCCTCTGTTGGGAGAGCTTCCCAATAAACTTTCTGCCTGCAATGATCAGTCTCCATGTCCCAGTGACCACTCCCTATTCTCTAACACTTGGTACTGAAACCTGGGACTAGTGTCATGTTGAGACTGATTGATTGGTGAGGAATCCCCCTCTGCCATGGCCGAATGCCCATCCAACACTGGACATCAAATCTCAGCTGGGTGAGTTAAAGATTTCTCTACCAGAGGATCCTGCTTTCTCTCTCTCTCCTTTTTCCATTGTGCAGGACAAACCACTGAAAAATCTTAGCACTAGGTCAGCAATCCTCTCTGTCCTTGAGGGCCACAGTGGATGGAAGGTCTGCGTCCTCATGGGAAGAAACCCCTTGGCTCCAGAGATGTCTGACTCCAAGTACAGTTTCCTTGGAGATTTCTGACTGATTCAGGGATACCTGTCTCACTAAGAATCTCCCCTGTCATAGAGACCCTTAGACTCACCCAAGCCACCTAAAATGGGGAATTCAATTTCAACCTCCCCCCCCCGCCAAAACCATACCTATGGGTTGTCTCCTTCATAGCCTTAAAAATCTGTACAAGGAAGATGTCAGACCTAAAACGCTCATTTTCTATTCAACTTCTGTGTGATTGCAGTACAAATTGGACAATGAATGTCAATGGCCAGAACACAGCACTTTTGATTTGCAAGTTCTCTGAGACTTAGAAAACTTTATCCAGCACAACGGCAGATGGTCAGAGATCCTTTACATTCAGGCATTCCTTTTCCTTCCTTCCCTCCCTCTGCCAATCCTGCTCTTCCTACTAAATTCTTCCTTTACACCAGAAACCTCCTCAGAAACCTTCCTCCTCATCACTTCTACCCCTAAAATTTCTGAACATTCCAACTCTGATTCCTCAGATCATGCCCCCCTCTACCGCTTCCATATTATCCTCTGGTGTTATCTCCAAACTCACTCTCCACCTATTCTTCCTCCCCCTCCGTCATCATCACTGCCTTCTGCCTTTCTCTTCTCCCCTCCTCATACTCACTCATAGGGTACCTCCCCCTCCTTCTACACCACAGGCCTTGATCTCCACAAGGATGCAGGCTTCTAACTCCACACAGACACCAGCTCCTCTCTTACCCCTCCTGGATATAGCAGGAGCTGAAGGAATAGTTAGAGTACATATTCCTTTCTCACGCTCACATAGAGGACCAGTTAGGATCTTTCTCTGAAAACCTCTACATCATTCTTTCCACCTGTCTATCTCCAGAAGAAAAAGAACATATTTGTTTTGCAGCCCAAACACTTGCAAATACCCTAAACCAACAAAATGCTGCCAACAGCCCTGTCAGAGCCATGGCAGTCCCTCTGAAAAAACCTAGCTATAAATTCTTCACCCTCCAGAGTTCCCAACAGACACTCTACTCCAGGCAAGTACAGAAAACCACCAAGGCCATGCTTCAAATGCAAAAAGCACTGCCCAAACCCACAACCTCCCCTGAGGCCATGCCCACTGTGCAAGCAAGGAATCCATTGGAAATCTGAGTGACCCCAAGCCTCTCAAGACAAAAGAGTGTCAATTATCCAGTCAGCCCAACCCCTGGCTTCAACCTCCCAGACCTTCTAGAACAGACAACAGACAATTAAAGGTACCCAGGAACCACACAGACCCCTACACCCATCTGCAAAGCAGAACCTCAGGTAATTCTGATGGTGGCAGGTAAGCCAATTTCATTTCTTATTAATACAAAAAACACTTATTCTGTCCTTCCCAAAGTCCCTAAACCCTTAACTCACTAATCAATCTCAATAGTAAAGGCCAATAGTAGAATTTCATAATCCATCTTTACTGTACCCACTAAGAAACCACCTGTTCACCCACTCCTTCCCTCTTCTGCTCCCCCTTTTTCTGCCAAACTCTGTCAATCTGAAAATCTGGAATAATAAAATTCCTATCATTGTTGCACATCACAAACCAGTCACAGTTCAACTCAAAAATCCTACCCACATCCCATTCAAACCCCAATATCCTGTCCCTCTTGATACCCTGCACAGTATCAAACCCAAAAGTCCACACCTCTTACAAGTAAGCATTTGGCTTAATCCTGAATTTTAAGTGTAAGTGTATTCCTAAAAAGTAATAATCCAAAATATGTGTTAAATCTCTGTCTATCTAAACTGCTGAATTAAAACTTATCTACACTTATATGCTCAAATATTCCTAACTGCAGGCTGATTACTAATAAAAATATTTCCAAGTACAAGTTTGCATATTACAGCAACACTGATTCCAGAAAAATCTTAAAAGCAGTAAAATCAGAAATGTAAAGTAATAAAAAGCTTAAAAACAACCATACCAAAAGAGCAAGAATTATAAGTCAAAATGGTGAGCTTTATTTTTCTGTTGGTGTGTCTAATGAAATCACTATTCTGACAAGTTTGTTTACTTTTGATGGTAATTGTATGCTATAAGAAGCTTGCTTTGAAACAGTTTCCAAAGTTGTTTTGGTAACTTAAATATGGAAGGTGTATAGAATGTGTTATTTTCATTGTATTAAGGAAAAGAAAGTAATTTTCTCTTAAGATAAAAGGACTGGTTATTAAGAAAGAATAAAATGTGGGACAAAACCTGAATGAATACAGAAAGTGCAGAAGGTGTGCAAAAAAGGAAATTTTATGGTTAAAGTTGAATAAGATTTATTGGGCCTGTCTATAAAGTTTTAAATGCTATAGTATCAAATAGTATATCAATGCAAAGTTAAAATTTTGTTCTTTCTCTGTTAAAGTAACACAGTTTCTTAAATCATTTATCTGTTTTAGCAGAAGTTTACAAAGAGTTTTTCTCCTGACTAATCAGTGTACAAAAAATTCTTTTTTATCAAAATAGCTTCTTGTACTTTAACCTTATATTTTCCTTGGCTGTTTAAGAAAAACAAGTCTTATCACTTTCAAAGGAACATAATGTTCAAACCTAACAACCTTTAACATTTAACTTTCTCAAAGTCAAATCCTGAAAATTGTCTTTTATTTCAAAGTATTTCAAAAGATTTGTTCTTTCACATTAAGAAAGTGAAGTAATAAAATAGTTGAGGCCATTTAATATGTTGTAATTTGCATAAAAAGATTTTAGAAAGTACTTTACCATTAAAAAGGATTCTTTAACACTGTTAATCAAAGCTGTATAAATAAAAAGTTTGTATAAATACTTAAAGAGTGTATAAAATTTCTGAAAATTTAACAATGTTCCAGCATATTAGATAAAAATATAATTTTTTAATAATGGTTTTAATTATTAAAAAATGGTATGTATCACAAAAATAACCTCTCTACCTGAAAATCAAAAATCAAATGCTTTAACTCATACTCATCTGATTCACACTGAAAAGTACTGCAGGACAGATGCTTAAACTCATACTTGTCCAATTGTCACTGAAAGCTGCCACGAGGTGATATATAACAGTAAGCTATCATAAATTAAAGTAACACCACTGCCGTGTGCAACAAACTTAAATATTGTTAGTTTATTTAAAAAATTAATATCTAGTTATGTCACTATCACTTTGTTTTAAAACTAGCTAAAGCTTTCTCTAGTATTCACCTTCATGTGAAAAAGCCAACGGTGAATTTTGCAGTGGATTTTGCAGTGCTTTCCCAATGTTGTGTGCATAACCCAATCATCTATCCTGGTCTGGTAACAAAAAATATCTGACTTTGTGAAAAACCTGTAGGTATAACCCTATTTCATTATATTAATAATATTATATTAGCCAATAATTCTTTTACAGAATTAAAAGAAATATCAGAAACTATAGTATCTTATCTTAATAGCTATTAAGCTATTAAGTCCAAGCTGCTCTGTCAAATTCTTAAATGTTATTTGGTTGGATAAAACAAAAACTATTACCTTCTGCTGTAACTGATAAAGTACAATGTTTTCTCACATTAATAGTTTGTAATATTGTTGCATTACTAAAACCCCTTTATCCCTCATTTAGCTCGAATATTAAAACAATTTTATTTGTTAATTGGGAAAAGTTGTTCACAAGAATAAGAGAACCTCCAGCAGGCTGCACAAGCTTAAGCAATAAGGGGGTAAACTCTAGTTTACCTTGTAAATTAAATGTAGCCAGCATCAACATTAGCTTTAAGTAAAGTTTGTGGCAAAGGCAACATTCTAAACAAATACCCTTTGGGTTATAATCACAATTGTCAAAGTGGCCAAATTACAAAATAACCCATTATTAAAAAACAACAACTGTGTGCATCATACCAAGCCCTGCTGGAAGTACAAGGCTTAACTCATTAGTGTCCTGTCACTCTGAAAACTGCCACTTCTATCCAAAGGTGGATTGCAGATACAAAAAACAAGACAAGAACAAAGAACTATCATGAAACACCCTCTGTGGAGAAGAAATCTGTGGAAAAACATCTGAAATGCCTGCCAACAGCAACAAATAACTCTCTATCATATCTAACACCCCTCTTGAGACTGTTAAAGCAAATACCCTTGCGAAGACCCAGAGCCATACCATTGAAAACTAAAAAGCAGCAGAGTGGCTCCACAAGAAAAATGGACATCATAACTACTGAACCCTGTAGCAGCACTACCAGTTGCCTGTTGCTCTCCAACAGCTCATCACATCACCCATAAATATTTTTCGTGCTCACTCTAACAACTGAACTTCAGTTCCCTCCCACTCTCAAAAGGAACAAGGTATGCTTTCACTACTATAAACACTATAAACACTGCAACAAAACTCTTGAAACCAGCCAATTATTATTTGCTGCCTAAAAATGTAAGTACCCTATATAAAATGCCAGCCACCCTACAGCCCCAAAATGAAAAGTAATAAAAATGTGTTGTTGCCTATGCCTCAAACTATACAAACTGGGAAAAATAAAGTCATTTTAGCCATACTATGCAGCCTTACTGAATGGGAATCTTAAGTCCATTAAAAACATAAATCACCCAAACATTGTTATGAAACTACAGTTAATAATCTGAAGTCTCCTATTCCCACTAAAACTCTATGTATGCATGTAAACTTTTCTTATACCTAAAGTAATTTTAATGTCACCCAAACATCACAGCATATGGCCCATCAAATAAGTTATATTAATAATCTAGCTACTGACCTTATGTCTCATTGGTTATCCTCATTATCTTAGCCCTGAATCTCATAGTTATTTCCCATCCTCACCCCACTAATAACCCTCCTTCTTTTAATATCAGCAGAACCATACATTCTCTAAGCTATAACACAGTTCATTCAAACAACAGTCCAGAACAGCACCCAGAATCACATGAACAACCTCCTCCTAATGTTTGAAATTCAATACCAGTCATTAACCCCAAAAACACCACTACAATAATTCAACGAAACCCTGCTCCAACCCTCAATGGCAGGAAGGAGCCTGAGATAATAATTTTGGG
This sequence comes from Cabassous unicinctus, assembly GCA_029593785.1. Taxonomy (NCBI): domain Eukaryota; kingdom Metazoa; phylum Chordata; class Mammalia; order Cingulata; family Chlamyphoridae; genus Cabassous; species Cabassous unicinctus. Next base: position 7,833 of record JAQZBX010006763.1, on the reverse strand, counting down.
AATCCATCATGGCTATCCACATTCCTCTCTTATTTTTCTTCACGCTTAAGATCAATCCTCTTACCTGTTGTAACACCATTACTGTTGTTAGTGCTGCTGCTTCTTTTTGGCCCTTGTCTCTTACAGCTCCTCTCCTGATTCGCACACCGAATCGTACAATCAATGACCCACAAATATATGGATGGCATCTTCTTGATATGTGACAATCAATATCAACTCCTGTGGAACCTGAAACCACAGCCCACTGGACAGGACTGAAAGAAACTTTTCTCTACCCCTTGACAGCAGGAAGTAGCCAGATTGAGCCAATGCCCCGAATTCCATCACCCTCTCATCCTGCCCAGTACTGTATAACCCAATACCCAGGTCCCCCAACATATATATATATAACCAAAGAGTTAGGAATGTTAGAGGTTCCCCCTCATTAGGTTTGCAATAATTAACAAGCTGTGACTCAATTCCCCCTGACATGCATTAAGGAAGGACAAGCCCCCTCTTAAGCCTATGTGTCTGAAAGCACAGCACTTCCCCAAAGGTAGAACAAAGAAACCACATGGAAATGGGAGTAAAGTTAGATACAGACCTTCACTCCCTCCAGATCAAAACACCACTGCTCCTCCAGCATTCCAAGAAAATGTAACACCTTAACCCACTACTCTCTAGCTATAAAAGGGAAAATTTTCTCTTCTAAGGCTTCCTATTGGCCCCTACACCTTACTCAAACCCTCGACGCCCCCCTCACAGACTATCATTTCCCCACCTAGAAATGTATTGCATAAATTCAAATCCCTCTTTTCCAGGGGTGGGCTGAAGTCTATTCTTCAGTCCAGCTCTGTTGAGAGAGCATCCCAATAAACCTTGTGCCTGCAATCATCAGTCTCGTGTGGCATGGGATTATACAATTACCTAACAGTAAGAGGTGATCATAGCTTATTACAGTTTCTTTCTTTTGATCCAGTGCCAGATGCTTTCTCATATTATGTCAAAGCAGCAATAGCCACTACGATTCTAATAGGGGCTTCTAATAACTTGGTTTTCCAAAAGCTATTGATTCACTAATCTCTCATTTTTTCTACTTACTGAAAAGTCCTGGCAATATTTCTCTGTGGGTCACTTCATTTTAGAAGATATTGTGTTTCTCCTTTGCATATTATTTACATCACTGAAACACTTAGACCCTGCTTTTCTTTTTGTTATGAGAGGAAAGTTAAATGCATGAGTTGCAGTTTTTTTGTTTTTTTGTTTTTGAAAATAATAGATGTCCACATACAGAAAAATACTGTGTAATGTAATTTTTATATTTTAAGCTTGGGAATTTCCTAAATAGAATATTAAACATTCATTAGTAAATTTAAGGATATCTGATCTCTTTGCTCCTTTTGTCAAATGAAGAATTGTAGGCTTATTTTATATGATAGTTGCTGTGCAGCAGCATTTAAGACTTTGGAAAGTACTTGTGCCTGTAATTCACCAAAATTCAAGATCAGAATAATATTAATTACAGAATGCTTCAGAGTCGTAATTTGTAATTACCTAGCTAAGGCTAAGAATTTGTGTCTTTGAGTTTATTTGCCCACCTCTCAAATGTGCAAATAGGTCACACCCTGATTGGACTCCAAACTGCTATTTCTGTGACAACCATGCCGTCTAGAGATTGGGAAATTGGCATTGGTCTGAAGGGAGATCAAGTTTTTAAGCATCATTGTATTTAGAATCCAATAAAGTTGTATTTCAGGCATTATTTTGAATTAAATACTCCTTTTGAACTTGTTAATTTTGTGTCCTAATGTTATTAGATTTTTGGTGAATTTTCTCTTTCAAACCTGCTGTACTCTAACAAGTCTTTTGGTTGGTATCTTTGAAATTTTGACACATTGATTATTTCCTAATTTTTTTTTCTTTTACCAATTCTCCTTTCTTTATAATTGAGTGAATATTTGCTAGTATGTAAAATATGGCATCAAAAGGGTTGAAGGGCTGAATTGGATTTTCTTGTCTGTGAAGACTAATGCCCCATTTTTTCTCCAGGAAGTAAAGGGCATGTGCATATATTCTACATCTCCATCCCGTCTTTGTCTTTGCCTCTGCTTCCATCCCTGTCTTTTTTCTTCTAATCTGTTTCTACTGCAGGTATTCACATTTTCTACATTATCCCAAGTGCTTTATGGTTACTCAAGGTTGATGCTCTTAGCTATTGTTTGGACCTTTGGACACACAAATGGACTTAGTTGACAAAATATGTCAATATTTTTAAGATCTACAAACAATTTTTACAATGTTTCCAATACCTTCCATTGGAAAAGTAGAAAATACATTTTCCTTTTCATTAAGTATTCCCCTGGGTCATATCATAAAGTAAGCATATAAAGTATGTAAACAAATAAAATGGAAAATCTTTATTTTACTTAAGAAAATTATACACCTCTTTTCTCCCTCCTGATATTCCAATCAGACATTTTGGTGATCTCATCCAGAGATTCCCAGAACTCCAAAGCCTTACTCAGTCATTGTATTCTACGGAAGCTAATTAGTCACCTCTCTAAAATGGCAGTGTTTTATATAGCATCTTCTCCTAGGGAGGGTGGGTGGTGTGAGGTGATTAATGCTTATGCACAGGAGAAAATCTACCTTGGGTAACTTTCCTGATCCCTCCAATATGCTATCGTCTGAGGACTTTTGATAGCTTTGGTAGGTAGTGGTGGTGAAGTACTCTTACCACAACCCCATCCTCTGGTTTCCATGCCTCCAGAGAGGCAGGATGTAATAGCAAGATCAGAAGAAGCAGAAATTTCATAGAAAGGGAGAATTTGGACAATTATTTAGAGAAAAGCATATGAAAAAATGTGTGGTTCATTTTTAATGAGAATCTAGACTTAAGAATCAAGGTATGGGAAAAAGAGTTATCACACTATCCTTACAATTACTATTCCTGATATTAAGTTCCCTGATGTTTTTTCTTCCTATTTTCTCAATGGTTAAATGTTGTGCAGCAGCATTTAAGACTTTGAAGGCAATATTTATTTTATAAAATTTTCAGTTATTTTATTTTTGTGTTCACCTGCTGTATCAGCTATCATCTAATTTGGTGACACAATTTCAATGTGACCTTTAGGCACCAAAGATCTCTGTCTCTTGTGATTTGCCATTCTGCTCATATGGCAAAAGCAAATGAATAAACAAACAAACAAACAAAAACCAAAAAATCCACTACATTAAAATTCTAAGTATTGGACCATTTCTGAATGGTTTTGCAATTATACTTCTTGTAGCTTTTCTCCTAGTCCATAATATTCATCTTCTAAAAGTTTATCACAATTGTTTGGAGACTTATTTATTGCAACTGCTAATAACAGTTTTTGTGTGTGCAAAAATCCTACATTACTGAATTTATCATTTGTAATCTTGTTGTCTACACTTTCTCACCATTCATTACTTACTATATATTTTTTTCTCTACTATTTCATTTCAATTGCTCTCTTTTTGAGTGTCACAGCATTGAAACCATGTCTTTTTAAAAATCTTTCCTTTTTGAATCCTCTGTAACATATAAAAGTTACCATGACTCCTTAATTTTTGCCATTGCTTTCTTCTTTGTCTCCTGTTGCAGTACATGGAAGGGAAGCTAAATTTTTTAAAGACAGGTACTATATAAAAATAATGATAGTAGTGATATAAAAATGATGATGGCAAATACTAAATATTTGCTCCTTCAACTGTGTATTTTTTACTTAACTTTTAAAAATCTCATTACATGTTCTTTACAAAATCTTTCTTCCTCATGACTTCAAATTTTAAATGATTCCCAATTTTTCTCTCCAGGTCTGAGTTTTCTTACCTATCATTTTCAGGGCTTTTTAATGAATAATGACACCCTGAATTTGCTAAATCTTTTCTGACACCAAAAACTTTGAGGTATTTTGGTTCTTTCCCATTCTTCTCAGTACCATCCCCTCCAAAGTGTAGTAATGATCTGTGTGTTTAAATTTTGGTCTTCTACTAGTAGCTGCGGATCATGGGTAAATCAAGTTATGTATGGGTTAAATGTTTTTACGTGTATAATGGACTATGCTTTTGAGTTTAATGATATGCATTATTATTTTAGATCATGAAAAAAAACCCCAACATAGTCACATGATGTTGTGTTAACTGCACTGAATTTGCATCACAAGACCTGATTTTTAGTTCCACACTAACCAGCTCTTATGTTTTGGAGTAAGTTGTCACATTCTCTGAGCTTGGAATTCCCCATCAATAAATGAAAATTATTCTACAATCGGAAATATTCTCACTCTTTTTCCCCAAACATATGATTATGAGGATCAAATATATTAAAGCATTTGGAATATATTGTGCCAGTTCTGAAATTCCATTATTACCTATTTCTGAAATCTTTAAAATCTTGTGAAAGTACATCTATATTTCTTTCTCTGCCTTTAAGAACAGTATGAGAGATCACTACTAATCATTTCATGGAGCCTGGAGAATAGAAGCTGCCTCTCCCTCCATCTCTTTCTCAATTTTTTTCTTTAAAGCCTTTTTGTTGTTTAAACCAAAGGGCTATATAAAATTCATAAGGAGGTTTTTTTAATTCTTCATCTGGGAGTATTTAGGAGGATTATTAGGTATTCTTTTGTTGGAAGTGGTTGGAAAATGTGTTACCACTCAGTTTGAATTAGGAAACTTCCTTTTGCTGGACTTAATGGAAAAAGATATTAGTTTACAATAAAAGAAACTGTGGAAAATCATGGCCCTGAAGAAATGTCTTTGTCTCAGAGTAGTGCTATTAATTCAATAATAAAGAAATCTTTACTATTTATTTTATTCTGTACACCAGGAAACAAAAATGACAGCAGAAATTTGTTATTATCCTCCTCAAACTTACAATATATTTGTAAAGAGTGAATCTATTAAAAATGAAAGCACTGAAGAACGGTGATTAGTAGCAAAGGATTTTCTCTAATGAAGGAAGCACATTATTTTCTCTTCTCAGAATACCTTCTACTTTCCTCTCAGTTTAACAAGTTCCTACTAATTTTTCAAAGCTTACTCCAAACGCTTGTGCCTTTTTAAAGCTTTGTCTGAATTTCCCAGCAGAAACTTGCCTGCCCTCACTTGACAACAGCAATCTGGAACTTCTATGGTGCAAAATATTGTGGTTTATTTGTTATGTGGAGATTTATTATTTTTCCAATTAAATTTTAAGTTTCCTGGCTTTAGGAGTGAGAGGGAGAAAAGAACATCATGACCTAGAACACTAGGGAAATTTTCAAGGAGGAAATGGGGTTTTTTGTTAACTTTTAAAGATTTCTAATGACTAGAAATGTTCAATGTAGCATTTCCCAATGAATATCTACTAGCCATATGCTAGTATAATTGAGGAAAAGACTTTTTAATTTCATGTAATAACACATGTGACTAGAGGTTACTGTATTGGACTGAAAGTTTTAGAGCTTGGATTATCTCTTCTTTATTATTTTTCTAATATGTAGAATCCAAAGCCATAGATTTTCTTCTTAAGTGGATCCAAAAAACTAATTTCTCTGTCTGTAAGTAGTTGTGTGTCCCTCATTGGATCTCTACTTTCTCTTTGTAAATGAGAAATTTGGAATAGAAAACTTCTGGGGCATTTGTGTGTTAGGAGTTTTTTGACAAAGTTATTCATCACATAAAACTGAAGTCAGTGTGTGTGTGTGTGTGTGTGTGTGTGCGTGTGTGTATGCCTGTAAATGCAGACAAAATTTTAAAGGGCAAAATGTTGGGATTTCTTAAAATAATCCTGTGTTTCTCATGCCCTTATCTTTCAGTACCAAATCTAAGGTTTCTTATGCATTCATGTATTTTTATTTTACCAGCATTTTATTGTTTCCACTCCTACCTCCCTCTTTTCTCAACACACTTTACCTTTAGGAGTATGGTCACATGTTGCGCATGAAGGAGGGTCTGAGACACAGACATGTTTGATGCACCATTAGAAGATTGCATCTTCCATGAGGTAACATGTATTCCTACAAGAATAGGGAAGAATCAGGGACAGGGACACTCATGTAGTAATTGAGGATTAGGGTCAAGGAACAGTTAGAATTGGTATTGGATGGTTTGAAGCAGAGAATGACATAAAAGAGGCTAAAATCAATGGATGTAGGACAGGAGGAGGTCACTTGTTATATGCCAACTGTGGGGTTAGTAGTATGCATATTTTCATATCCAACAATCTCTTTAAACTTACTATTCCAGTAGCTCTATCCAGGATTCACAAATTTAGGATCATGAGGCAGTTGCACAGATAAATCCACTACTTTGTTAACCACCTTCACTTCCGAGACCACCAGTTCCCAACTTGCACACCTTGGCCACAACCTGGCTCTCAAGCATCCTACTAGTTACTGCCACTATATGTTAATGACCATACATCTCTATTTTACCCTTGTCTTTGTCCTGTCATACTGTTGAGTCACCTGTGTGCTCTATTTCTGGTTCTGTTATACTCACTTCTGCTTTGTGGGCTTTGGAAGAATTATTAATGTAAATGTTTTATAGTGATGTAAGAATGACAATAAGAGTCATATTATGTGCATGAAATGATGAGAGGTTAGGTGGAGAGACAACTTGAATGACTGAAAAATATTCCATGTGCAAGTCAAGAATAGAGCCTGTGAGTTCTGGGAAATTAGGCCATCTTCACCTGTTCTTTCTTATCTGCTTTATAATGCGCTAAGTTCCCTGATCTTCTCAATATGTGTCATGCTCATCTACTATGTTTTCTTATTTGTTATCTTATCCTGTTTATAGGTTCAAAATAATTCTAAGAGGTCATGGTGATTGGAAAATTACATGTGGAACTGACTCATCTGAGTCAGGTGATCATGGAGGAAATTCATTATTTTATGAATATAGGACCCTGAGCCTGAATTGGGGTACATATAACTTTGCAGAGTGAATATCCTTGTATAATTAATCATTTTAATTCTAGGGCATTATTACCATTTCTATTTTAGTTTCCTTTTTATTTTCTTTTATGTAATAACAATGGAGGCACTCAAGCTGATAAGTCAATGGATGGAGCAAATCACTCTGCGGTGTCAGGGTTTATGTTCCTGGGGCTTTCCAATGTCTGGAAGATCCCACTTCTCCTTTTTGTGTACTCCTTCATATTTTACATGGCAAGCATGATGGCAAACACTCTCGTGCTCACTGTGGCTGCTGACCCTCATTTACACTACCCAATGTACTTTCTGTTGGCCAATCTCTCCATCATTGACCTGGGTCTTTCTTCTGTCCTTACCTCCAAAATGATTTATGACATTTTCAGAAAGCACAAAGTCACCTCCTTTGGAGGCTGCATTATTCAGATCTTCTTTATTCACACTATCGGAAGTGTGGAGATGGTGCTGCACTTAGCCATGGCCTTTGACAAATATATTGCCATTTGTAATCCTTTCCTCTACTTTACTGTTATGAGCCAAAAAAGGTGTTTTTTTCTTCTGGTTGCTGCATGGATAATTGGTGTGATCAACTATGGAAGTCAATTAGTTTTTGTTATAAAATTACCATTCTGGGCTCTAATGTGTTGAACAGCTTTACTGTGACCTTCCTTAGTTAACCAACCTTGCCTGCATAGATACCTACAGTACAGTTCATTTACAGTTCAGTTTAGGGTCAAGAGTGGGTTTATAACTCTGGGATCATTTGTCATTTTGCTCATTTCCTACATTTTTGTCCTGATTTTGGTTCAGAAATACTCTTCAGAGGACTTGTCCAAGGCACTCTCTACTTTGTCATCTCACATCATGGTGGTTATTTTGTTTTTCAATTCTTGTATCTTTATTTATATCT
>JAQZBX010006762.1:22376-52424 GCA_029593785.1 Cabassous unicinctus | reverse complement strand
AAAAAAAAAAAAAAAAAGAGGATGAATTTGGAGGACTCTCACTTCCTGACTTTAAAGCATACTACTTAGCTACAGTAGTATGTTTGTAAAACAAACAAACAAAAAAACCCAGTATGGTACTGGCATAAGGATGGACAGATTGACCAATGGAACCAAATTGAAAACTCAGAAATAGACTATCACGTCTATAGCCAAGTGATTAAGCCCTCCCACCTGGGCCAGAACAATCTATTCAACAAATGGTACTGGGAGAACTGGATACCCATATCCAAAAGAAAGAAAGAACATCCCTATTTCACACCTTATACAAAAATTTACTCAATATGGATCAAGGACCTAAATATAAAAACAACAACCATAAAACTCCTAGAAGAAATAATGTAGGAAAACAGCTCCAAGATCTTGTGGTAGGCAGTAATTTCTTAAGCCTTACACCCAAAGCACGAGCAACAAAAGAAAAAAATAGGTAAATGGGACCTCCACAAAATTCAACACTTTTATACCTCAAAGGACTTTGTCAAAATGGTGAATAGGCAGCCGATTCAATGGGAGAAAATATTTGGCAATCACATATCTGATAAGGGTTTAATAGCCATGATATATAAGGAGATCATACAACTCAACAATAAAAAGAGACTATCTGATTTAAAAAATGTGCAAAAGCCTTGAAAAGACAACTGTCCAAAGAAGAAATACAAATGACGAAGAAACACATGAAAAAATGTTCAACATCACTAGCGATTAGGGAAATGCAAGTCAAAACTACAATGAGATACCATTTCACACCTATTAGACTGGCCTCTGTTAAAAAGTCAGAAAACTGCAAATGTTGGAGAGGATGTGGAGAGATAGGAATGCTTATTTACTGTTGGTGGGAATGTAGAATGGTACAGCCACTGTGGAGGACTGTTTGACAATTCCTAAGGAAGTTGAATACAGACTTGCCATGGGACCCAGCTGTACTTTTGCTGGGTCTATACCAAGAAGAATCGAGAGCAGGGACACGAATAGACATCTGCACACTGATGTAGATAGCAGCATTATTCATAATAGCCAAAAGTTGAAAACAGCACAGGTGTCCGTCAACTGATGAATGGATAAACAAATTGTGGAGATACACATGATGAAATATTATGCAGTGGTAAGAAGAAATGAAATTGTGAAACATGACAACATGGATGAACCAGGAGGACATTATGTTGAGTGAAGCAAACCAGAGACAAAAGGACAAATACTGTATGATTGCATTACCATGAACTAAATATATTATGTGAAATATAAATAAGTGATATATGAATATGGGTAAAATTGCATATATAAGACCATTTTTCTTTGAAGCTGATCAAATGTAGGTTAGTACTACAAAATGTTAACAGCAGACAACAAAGAAACACATTATACTAAGTGAAGGAGACCAGACACAGAGTACTACATATTGTATGATTCCATTTTTATAAAATGTAAATATAAATCAATTTATAAAGATGAAATTAGATTAGTGGTTATATAGGGCTGGGGAAGGAATGCTAAGGGGGTGTGGAGTCTTTCTTTTAGAGTAATGAAATTGTTCTAAAAATTTTTAGATGATGAGTATACAACTTTGTGATTATACTTAAAGCCATTGATTATACACTTTGGATAGGTCATATGGTATGTGAATATATCTCAATAAAACTGCTTAATAAACGAATAAATAATTGTGCAAGAATAGCTAGAAATAGCAGCTATGTACAGCAGGGGAAACAGAGAGATTGAGGGGTGAGGGATTTTGTCTATTTTTTGTTTATTATTTTTATTGAAATAAGGAAAATGCTCTAATAATGATTGAAGTGATGAACACATGACTATATGGTTATACCAAATACCATTGATTGTATACTTTGGATGAATTGTATGCTTTATTAATATGCATCAATAACATTGATTTGTTTAAAAAAAAAAAACTATATGTACTGTATACACTATACCCGTACTATACATAGTATACACACTATATACATGCTATGCTTACTTTAATATACTATATCCATGCTATATACACTGTACACATACATACTATGTGCCTACTATACACACATACTATATACATAATATGCTCCCTGTAATATACTATACACATATTATACACAATGCTCTGCTTTCAGAGTGTCCATTGAACATGCCCAGAAGTCTTTCCATACTGCAACAGGAAGAATTTCTTTCTTTTTATGATTGTTGTAGCCTTCCATATGTCTGTCCTGTAATCTGTTTAGCCATTTCCTTCTGGATGGACTTGTAGGTTGTTTCCCCATCTTTACTTTTGAAAGAAAGCAGCTCTTATGCATATGCCATTTTGCATGTGAAAATGCACTTTATCCAAGTCCTGATCCTGTTCCTGCTTTAAAACATCTTTTGGTAGGTCACCTCAATGCCCAGAAGAAGAAAGAGATTTTCCTAAGGTTTTTCTTTTCTTTTAGCATTAAATAAATTTACTTGTATGAAACTCTGGGCTATTATTGTGCTGTTCATTCATTCATGTAGAGACCATGTTGTGTGGCCAGTTTTTTTCTTTTTTTTTAAATTTTTTAACTAAAGAAGTAAATTTACAGAAAACTCATGCAGAAAATACAGAGTTCCCATAAACCCCTGCTGTGCTCATACACCAGTTTTCCCTATTAACACTTTGCATTAATATATTACCTTTGTTACAAATTATGAAACAATATTATTATAATTATACTATTAACTATAGTCCATAATTTACTTAGAGTTCATTGTATTGTACAGTCCTTTGGGCGTTTAAACATTTTTATTCTGGTAATACATATACAACTAAAATTTCCCCCCTTTTTTGTTATTTTATAAAGAGGCTTTAGATTACATAAATGATACATTGAAAATATATGGGACTTCCCATATACTCCACCTCCTCCCCCTCCCACACTTTTCCCCATTAACACCTTTCATTAGTGTGGTATGTTTGTTATACTTGATGAACACATATTGAAGCAATGCTACTAACCACAGTCAATAGTTTACATTATAGTTTCTACTTTGTACCGCACATTTTTATAGGTTTTGACAAAATGTATAATGGCTTGTATCAGTCATTGAAATGTCATTCAGAACAATTCCAAAGTCCCCAAAATGCCCCATGTTGTACCTATTCTTCCCTCTCCCTCCCCTCAGAACCTCTGGTGACCACTGCCTTTATATCAATGTTACACGTTCTTTCATTGCTAGAATAATAATAAGTCTACTTCAATACATAGTTGCATTCCCCGTTACGTTTGTTCATTCCTCAAACTTGAGGATTTTAGGATAGTGATGCCCACTCTGTCTCTGATTGATAGGGGGCTTAGATCCCATGGAACAGTTGGCTAGAACTGTCTTGTTTGCAGTTGTAGATATTTTGTGTTTCGGGGGGATGGGCATTGTCCATCATCATCCTTCTGTTAGTTGTCCTGAGCAAGTCCAATGAACTGGAGAGTAGGTGCTGCAACTCTGCTGAGATTCAGGGCTCAACGGGCATATGAACAGACTGAAGATTTAAGTCTTGGGACATATATTTAATGAGTATAGTGCTAATTATAGGTTCAAATAAAGGGGGCAGAAAAGTCATGTGTAGGGAAATTATAAATGAGTCTAACTCTGTTACACTGGGCGACATATATTCCAAGGTAAAGCCTACTGACAGAGTGCCAAATTCCTGAGATTGTCGGCCCTGCCTATGTGTCTAGATGTCTCTAGAGCCCCCAGGAGCACCTCTGCTTGAGGCACTGTTTATTATGGCAGTCAGTTAGATCCTGCTGAGACTAGCATGAGCGTAACCTCTGGAATGACCTCCCAACTCACTTTGAAATCTCTTAGCCATAAAAACTCATTTGTGATTAATATTTCCCTCTTTTGGTCAAGGTGTTTTTCCAAATGCATCTCTGGTTGGCACTTGGTAATAATCCCTCGTACCAGGGAGGCTTATCCCCAGAAATCATGTCCCACTCCAGAGGGAAGGTAGTGAGTTTATATGCTGAGTTTGGCTTAGAATGAGGCCACATTTGAACAACAAGGAGGCAACTCTCAGGCAATATATAATACTAGGCTAGGTTTCAATTTCACAAGAACTGGTTCATAAGTATAACATCAACACCAAGGTTCTATGTGGCCAGTTTTTTAACCTCTCTTCTAAAGATGTTGTTCCTCCAGGCAGGGAGAGAGAAAGAGATTGTAAAATGGAATGAAAAGTCAAGACTGGAATTGTACTTTGGGTTATGGGAAAAAAGAAATCATTTGTTTAGTTTCTTGTATGTGCTGCATAAAATGATGTGGGTAATGAAAAAGATTATACATGTGTGTATATTAAAAAAATTATATGCATATACAAATACATAGAATTTTCAATATAGTTGGAAAGGTGAAATGTACTTATTACAAAATGATTGCACAACAGAGCAAGGTAAAGATAATACTAGGTGATATGGTACTGAGGAAAGCAAAACTGATCAGTATTCATTGTGGAATAAGAGTAATCAGAAAAGTCTTTGTTGGACTATCTTGTCAAAGCTAGGATGTGCCTGACTGTGTGAAAAACTTTGCTGAGGCATAGGGCTGGGGCCAGAAAGGTACAGATGTTAAGAGGCTCTGGTGAGTATGTGGTGTGCTGCGGAACTGGACAACAGAATTTCAAGTATGAGTTTAGGATCTGGGCGAGCAGCTGAGAGCTGACCTTGAGTGCTGGCATGAGAAGCTTTGAATTGTTTTCGTACTTAGTGAAGAGGAGAATACAGTGTTGGGGTTTTTCTTGAGAGACGTGTAGATTGGGGGAGTATATGTGTAGAGAGAAAGTGAATAATTAGGGAGTCTTTTTAATGATCCAATAATATATGCTAAGTGTATTTGATAAATGGAGAAGGTGGGTGAGTTGTTAATATTTATTGATGAATTAGTTTCAGTTAAGTTTGGATATAAATGAGAGCATAGAGTAAAAGATGAATAAGATAACCATTCCCAGGCTGAAATCCTAGGTTACTGGCTGACTGTTGGTGTAATGGAAATCTGAGAAAGGAACAACTCTGGAGGAGAAGGTCATTCAGTTTTTTCTTTTTTTTAACAGTTTCAAAAATCTTATTTCTCCATTTTTATTATGGCAACATATATACAGCCTAACGTTTGCCGTCTTGACCAATTTTAAGTCTAATTTAGTGGCATTAATTACATTCACAATGTTGTGCTACCATTGCCACCACCATCCATTACCCAAACTTTTTCTATACCCTGTTAAGCAGTAACTCTCCATTCCTCTTCCTTCCAACTCCTAATCTACTTTCTGTCTCTATGAATTTGCTTATTCTAGGTATTTCATGTAAGTGGAATCATAATATTTAACATTTTGTGTGTGGTTTATTTCATGCAATATAATGATTTCAGGGTTCATCCATGTTGTTGCATGTATCAGAACTTCATTACTTTTTACACTTGAATAATAGTCCATTGCATGTGTATGCAACACTTTATCCATTCATCTGTTGATGGACACTTGGGTTGCTTCACCTTTTGACTGTTGTGAATAATGCCGCTACTAACATTCATGTACAAGGGTCTGTTCAAGTCTCTGTTTTCAGTTCTTTTGGATATATGCCTAGAAGTGGAATTGCCATGTAGTATGGTAATTGTTTAACTTTTTGAGGAATTAATTCAGTTTTATCACGTGAGGTTGAGTGAGATATTCCTTAGTCCCTTAGTTACTTGTAATGATGAGTGGATTAAGGATCAAGGGCCAGAGGTATAGATTTTCAAGGATTTCTATAATTTTTAAGTTATCGCAGTCTTAAATTGAGGGAAAATCATCCTTATAGAGAGGGACAATCCAAGTACTCTATTTCTAATCAGTCCTGTAAAATTCTTCTTTGATGTGAACTATTTAATGCCAAGTTTTTGCATTTTCTTTAAAAATTATGGTAGGCAGACTTCTAAGATAGTCCCTGAGCTCCCTGCCCCTGCTGGACATGCCCTGTATAATCCCTACGACTATGAATGTGATGGATTTCACTCCTGTGATCAGGTGATATGTGGCATAGTTGACTTCAAGAAGGGAGTTTTATCCTCAGTGGACCTGGCCCTTGAATCCTTTAAATCTGGGTCTAGAGGTCAGAGGTTTGAACCAGGAGAAGGATTTGATGTGCTGTTAATGGTTTAAAGATGGAGGGGCTTGGCAAGCAATGTGACTGGCCTTTAGGAGCGGAGAGTGACCCCTGCTGACAGCCATGAGGAAGCAGACATCTCAGTCCTACCATTGCAAGGAATTGAACTCTGCTAACAATCTGAATGAACCTATAAGCAGATTTTTCCCCAGAGCCTCCAGATGAGAACTTAGCTTGGCTGACACCTTGATTTCAGCTATATTGTACTGACCTGCAGAACTGTGAGCTAATGAATAGGTGTTATTTTTAGCCACTGAGTTAGTGGTAATTTGTTATGAGGCAATAGAAAACAAATATAAAGTATGTGAACAGCAGTTGAAGGGTATAAGTAGTGTACCCTGTTATGTAAACATAAACATTTAAGGCAGTGGGAATATAGAGAAGTTAAATGGTTGGCAGGAAATTCTCCTGGCTACAACCAGCCTTGCTTGCCCATGGTATGTCCTAGCTTTACCATCAAACTCCTCCTACCCTTCTCTCTGGGAGCTTCTTTGATTCAGACCTCGCCCTCAGGTCTGGCTTAATGCCCTTCTTAAGTGTCCCATGGCACCCTGTTCTTATCCTTTCGTAGCACTTCTTAGTATACTATACTGTAACAGATTATTTCCTTGTCGATAACTAGCTCGATCTTACTGTTAGAGCAGCAGCATCTAGCGGAATACTTGGTACTTAATATTTGTTAAATTAATGAAAGGAAGGGATTTTTTGAGATGGTAGTTGGAGAAAAAGGTTGCTGAAGAAAAATTGGCAAGAAGGGAAGATGGAGACAATAAGAACACAGTGGTTCAAAAGCCAAATTAGAAACTTTAGAATGACAGATGTCAGTGGTTCCTAATACAGTCAGAAAGAAAAGTCAAAAAGATGATTTTATTTTGCTAGGGAGATCCCACTGCTGACTTCAGATTATTTTCAGTGCAGTAGTGATCAGGAAAAAGAAGATTCTCATTGTCTCTCAGAGTCTTACAGAAAGTAGGTGTGCTATTCATCTTGATGTGAAGAGAGATGAGAGCTTGTTTGCATAAACTGTGCTCAACTTCCATATACAGAAAAGTAAGTCACGTGTGGTCTTTTATGAAAAACCAATAGTTGCCTTCTTATTAATGCCACTATCAAACATTTAGATAGACCATTATTGATTAAAAAATAACATATATACAATACCTCAGTTCCCAGTTTGATGAAAGATGGGATCTGTTCTGTGAGTGTTTATAAGAATCAGGAAAAGAGTTCTGGGCATGATAAAGAATTTAAGGAAGGTAGATAAGTAAAAGGGATATTGAAATTGGAATGTCTACAGATAAAGGGGATGGAAACAACTTCCACCAAGAGGGTACTTAGACCTTATTATGAAAAATATATTAAACTAAAAGTGACAAATTGGACTATTTCATATAATGCCAAAGAATTGGCAGGTTATGTGTTCTCTGTGAATAGGATACATTTCATGGGCAAGTGGAAATAGAGAAATTTTAGAAAAAGAGAAAATACCCATTTATTATATAAATTGGGGGTGGGTATATATGTGAAGGACATTGTAGGACATCATAAAATGAAGAGAAAAGCAACCAAGATCCTGACAGAACATAGGAACAGGTTAGTGGAGAATGTTCTTCCACTCTGTGTTCTTTAGTCTATATCATCAGATACTTTTCTGGAAAATTTTCTGCAAGGACTCTATAGAGGGAGAAAGGCAGTTCTCAGCAGGCCAACAGCTACATAGACATGGGTTGATTTTTGTGGGCTAGTTTTAACCAAAACTGTATTGTTAAAGTTTTGGATTTATAATTAATGACAATCTTAATATACTACTTAATATTTTAACTGTATTTGAGACCCCAGTAAGTTCTTCAAAATCCCCTCAATTTTTATTAAGACACTTAATTCTCCCTCTTGACTTCCTCTTCATCTCACAAACTGCAATTTCCTTTGTAGGAACAACTTCCTGCTGTGCACTCCTCTCTTTGGCCACTTCTGTCTTGGATGTCCTGTTTTTTTTTTTTTATCTAAAGCCATAAATGCATTGCAACACTTAACCATTGCATCATTGTATGAATTGAGAAAGTCCAGCAGGAAATCACAAGCTCGCTGTCCCCAACAAGAGCCTTGTGTTTCTTGGTTGCTGTGTCATGATAGGCAGTTGGTGTTCTGAATAGCAGTTAAGGGGACACTTTTTAGAAAGGACTTCTTTTCTAGGGACACATTTAAGAATCTAACCATCTGGGGAGAAAATACATGTGAGAAGAAAATGTTTTCATTGTGCTCCTATGTAGTCCAGGCCTATTTTCCCTGATGGTCACATTAAGTTCAATAATTTTCAAAAGTAGCTTTGTTAGTTCATCTATTTGTTTTTATTTTTTTAAGATACTTTGTTTCCTGCCCTACCCCATCCCCTTCTTGTAGAAGTCTTATTCCTTGACAGAATGGAAGGAAAGTTACTGCCATATTTGTTTCTTCTCCCATTCTCTCCTGTTTTATGTACTGCAGGTCTGTTGTGTACTGTCAGTCTCATCTTTTTTTTTAATATATATTTTTTATTTTTTTAAAGATACTTAGATTACACAGATGTTACACAAAAAAATATAAGGATTCCCATATGCCCCACTCCCCACACCTCCCACACCCTCCCACATAAACAGCATCCTTCATTAGTGTGGCACATTCATTGCAATTGATAAACACATCCTGGGGCATTGCCATTGAGCATGGACCATAGTTCACATTGTAGTTTACACTCTCTTCACACAATTCTGCAGGCCATGGAAAGATATATAATGGCCTATATCTGTCATTGCAGTGCATTCAGGATGATTCCTAAGCCCCGAAAAAGCCCCTGCATTATACCTGTCTTTCCCTCCCCCTCCCAATCTCATCTTTTATGTGAAAGAGCTGATTTCCTGATTATGTCTGGAAAAGATGGTTCCATGGGCACAACAATGGGTCAAAACAGAATTGTTCTCCAATTGAAAATGAGTAGTATGCCTAAATTTGGTCACAGTCTCCTATAGGGTCCTTCTCTATGTGTAGCATCTAATACAGAAAGAAATCTGTTTGCTTTCCTCAGAAGGCAGAAGGAACCTCTTTAGTTTCCTTCTCTATCAACTGCAGAAGTGGCACAAAATCCATTTCCCTTTTGTTGCTATTTAGATAAAATACTTTCCTCTAAGGTTCCCAAAGAATAAAGGAAAGGTAATATGGGGGGGGGGGGAGCATTTTTCTCCTATCGTTATTTCTGAAAAAGAAGTCTTCAGTAAGTTATTTTGCTAAGGTTTATTTTATATTCTCTCTCATAGTAAATTTCTTTATGCCAATCCATATTCTTAGGGCCAGACTTTAAGGCGCTCGCAGTCTCAAAGAAAAGACAGACATGTAGACATGTAAACATGTAATACATATAAATTCAGTAATAGAAATGGGTACAATATGTAGTGGTGACAAAAAGAAGAGTGTGATCAGCATTCTGGGTTAAAAAAGACTCCATAATAGATGCTAAAGCAAGTGCAATAAAGGGATAATGGTAGAATCTAGGTGGTAAATATATGGGGGCTCACTGTAAAATTCACTCATAATGGAAAGTTTGGCGTGGAGAGAAAGGCTTTAGAAATAAAGGATGCTAGAATGAAGTCTTCAACATTGGGAAGGAGTTTGCCAGGTAGGCAAGAAGGATGAAGGGAATTCCAGGAAAAAAAATAGTATGGGAAAAATATGGAGGGCTAGGCAGCTTTGGGGGAAATTTCATAATTTGGTATAGTTGAATTAGGCTTTGTTATGGAAAAGCATCAGGAAATGAGATTGGAGAATTAAGATCTTGGGGAGCCTTGAAAGCCAAACTGCTTGCTTTTTATTTATGCTAGCCAAAAATAGTCATACATGTTGTCACATGTATTAGAACTCCATTTGTTTTTACAGCTGAACAGTATTCCATTGTATGTGTGTATATTGAGTGAAATAAGCCAGACACAAAAGGACAAAAACTGTACAATTTCACTGATATAATTAAAATAAGGAAACTTACAGAGTCAGGATCTAGAATATAGGTTACCAGGGGACAGGGTGGGTTTAGGGAATGGGAAGTTAGGCTTAAAATTACAGGGTTCTTTGGAATGATGGAAATGTTTTGGTTATGTATGGTAGTGATGGTAGGACAACATTGTGAATGTAATTAACAAACCTGAAATATAGATCTGAATGTGGTTAAAAGGGAAAATGTGAAATAAGCCAGACACAAAAGGACAAATATTGTATAATTTCACTGATATGAAATAATTAAAATAAGGAAACTTACAGAGTCAGGATCTAGAATATAGGTCACCAGGGGACAGGGTGGGTTTAGGGAATGGGAAGTTAGGCTTAAAATTACAGGGTTCTTTTGGAATGATGGAAATGTTGTGGTTATGTATGGTAGTGATGGTAGGACAACATTGTGAATGTAATTAACAACCCTGAAATACAGATCTGAATGTGGTTAAAAGGGAAAATGTTAGGTTATATATATGGTAATAGAATAAAATTTAAAAAAAAAAAAAATCATGGGACTGCACTACACAAACAGTGAACTATAGTCAATAGTATAATTATAAAAATGTGCTGTCAAATGTAACAAATGTTCCATACCAATGCAAGGGAATCCTGTATTTTATGCATGATTTTTCTGTAAACCCACAACTTCTCTAATAAAAATAAATAGAGCTCATAAATAGATGTTAAAGTTCTACCAGGTGAGTTGGAAGTAGAATCCTCTGCTTGGTACTCGTCTGCAGTAATCACCTTTCTAGCTCAACTGTTGATGTTGTCTACCCTCTGCCTCTGCCATACTGATCCCATTCCACCTCCCAAACATTAAAGTTATTCACTCCTCCATCTCTTTGCTCATGCTGTTGCCTTTGCTTAGAAAGCCCTCCTCTTCCCTGTGAAATATCTACTCATTTTCAAGGCCAGAAGTCACCTTTTCCGGGAAGACTTTCCCACCAACCTTCCTTGTCCATAAACTGGACGCCTCCCTCCTTGTGAGTCCCCCCTTGCCAATTATCTGTTGGAGCATCTGTAACTATTTATTTGACAATTTAGTTGATTTCTCTTCCTTCTGTTATATTGTTTCTTGAGGTCAAGAAAAAATGTCTAATTTTCTTCAGTCCTCAGCCTAGGACAATGCCTGGTACATAGGAAACACAGAATAAATTTTTGATGTTTAAGGACGGTAGGGTTTCCTATTATCTACAGCCAGTGCTGGGCATTAGGGATAAGTAAGACAAGCTATACTATCCCTGTCCTAGGGAAGCTTACAGTGGTTCCTATACTCTCTCATTTTGTTCTCATGTTGCTTTGTGAAATAGGTATCATTATTCTTCTTTTATATTTGGGGACATTGAGGCTCAGAGAGGGCAAAAATGTGTCCAGGTTTCATTTTAAGTAGTTACTGGAGCTAGAATTTAAAGCCAGGTCCTCTGACTCAAGTGCCTATTTTTTTGCTACACCAACATAAAGATGTGTTGTTCACCTTTTTTATTTCCTGTACTGCCTCGAAGATTTCTTTGTATGTATTTGACAGTGAACTAAAGTTTTCTTTATAAAGGAATTAGTGCCATTTTGTGCTGGGAATAAAATTGCCAAATGATACTATGGTGATTTGGAAGAATTAACACAATGTCTAAAATTATTAGCAGATGTGACAGTTTGAATTTGGTGAATCCCAAAAAGAAAAAGATTGTTTTTTAACTAATCCATTCCTGTGGTTGTGAGACCCTTTTGATTTGACTATGTCGGGGGGGGGGGCAGGGGAGGGATTTGGACATTGATTTGGATATTTCATGGCCTCAGAACTGTATCTTTTACTCTTAATAAAATTCCAATTATAAAAGCCAACCCATTTCTGTTACTTTGCATTGGCAGTCCTGTGGCAAATTAAGACAGCAAGGGTTAGATACTGTCTTCAGGGACTTATTCCTTAATTATAAAATGTGTTATTAATTGTGGAAAATGGAGGTAAATATGAAAATATTTAGATTACTGCTATGGAAAGTACTCCTGAAATGATATTATAAATTTATTAAAAATCCTCAGTTCAATGGGAGTTGAGTCCACCTAATGCTACTTTTAAAGATAAATGATGAAGATCTTAACGTGTTCTTAACTGAAAAGCTTAATAATAAAAAAAATCACCTTTGTTCAAAATTTCATAGACTAATCTCCTAAATTGCCGACTTTTATTTTCAGAGAAGCAGAGTCTCTCATTGTGTAACTCTTAGGGTACTTTAAAAATTTCTGATCCAAGAAAATCTCACCATATAGTGTGGAGAAAATTGGGCATATGGTTGGTATGAATTAGTAATTAACCACGTTTGAGGCAGTTTGGGGTTGGAGGGAATATATTCAAAGCATTTGAATTTCCAGGTTTTAAATTTGGCAGTAGTCTAGTTGGACTTATTTCTTTTTTTAAAAAAATCAAAGCTTTTCATAATGTAAGCTTACAGAGTATGTGTTCTAGCCAGATTGATTCAGTGATTTTCAGTAGGTCTAAAATAAGTCAATCATTTCAGTGATTTGTAAATCAAGGAGGATTTTAATGGTAGGCCCAAATAACTATTGTTTAAAAATTCTCTTGAACTCACTTTAATATTTGTTTGTGTTGAAATTTAGTATTCTGGCTTAAATTCCATTTCTGCAAAAGTTTCAAATTTAAAAAAAAAAGTTAGGTATAAAAGATATGGATCTTCAGATATTAACAGATATACAGAATGACAGGCCTAGGAGAAATAAGTTCAGGGGAGTGCTTAACCTGGAGATTTACTTTTTAAAGTGCTACCGTCAGCTGTAGTAATCCTGTGTGTGTGTGTGTTTAATAAAAGTTTAGCTATTCTTGACCTGTTGGTATATCTCTTTTAGTTTAATTTGTTTTACTCATCGTAGGTGTTGTTTTGGTGTCTATGGAGCCATCTTTTTTTCTCTTGTCCATCTGGGAAATTTAAAAAATAGGGTTAGGTACAGATACGAAAAAGGTCAATGAAAGGGATTTCGAAAGAGGAAAAGTAGGTAAAATTGACATTTCTCTAGAAAACAGTTCAATTAAAAAGTTACCTTGTTTGCTTTATGTATATTCTTAGTTGTTCATGTAAAGTTTTTAAACAAAGATTGTATCTGTTTAAAAGCAATTAAACTTTGTTACATAGAAATAGCAACAAAATATAAATTGTTCTATTTTGGATATATTTCCAAATCATTTGGACTAATTGTTTTAACTTGCTTAAATAGTTTTGAAGTTTAAATATCTATCTAGTTTGACTGTTTTCCCTTCGCTTTTATGTCTGTCCAGGAAAAAAAGAGAATAGAGTTTAAATCTGTTTTGTTCTGGACAACTTGGCTTTCAATTATACCTATGTTAATTAAGGAGACAAAGCCTTCTCTTTCAAGAAATGCCATTTTTAAAAACAGACTATTTAATTATCATACACGAGACCGGTGTATTTGTAGCCAAGGCTGGTAGACATTATTCGAGGCATGCAATTATCTTATTTTTACTTTGTCATGTTTAGAAGTTTTATTTGCTTATTTTTTCTTTCTTTTTTAGTTTTGGGTAAAAATCAAAAGTTAATTATTAAGAAAACGCATACTTATTTTTCTACAAAAAGCAGGGCCTTCCGGGAAATAGGTCTAATTCCTACCATAGTCTTAAGCTGTTAGAAATTTCTTGTCTTGTTCCATTTTTCTGATAAAATTGTCATTAAGTCAGTAAGTTGTGGATGGTGAAGGAAAGATTTTTTAGTAGATTTGGGGCTCTTACAAGTATTATTAAGAACCTAGCACAACAGAACAGCTTTTTAGTTTGACTTCAAAGTTTTGCATTTCTGCAATGCTTAAGATTTGTGTTAATGCTGGTCCAGTATTTCTAGGAAGTTTGGATTAATCCTGGGAAATCTATATTTTACCTGACCTTTAAGATAGGATTTTTCTAAGAAAAAGCTCATTCTAAAATTTTCTTATTGTAGCCTTGATATAAGGGCTTTTATTATGTTACTCATACTTGGAGTCGTCTTTGAGCCACACTAAATATGGTTATTGGGTAAATTAAGTGTTTTCAATTTTTTGGTTGTAATAGCCAGTTGCAGGAAGTACTAAGGGGATTCTAAAGGAAAAAGATGATCTGTTGCTGGCTTTGAAGATGGAGAGTGGCTCTAGGAGCTGAGTGCAGTCCCTGGCTGACAGCACAGAAGCGGTTGCCTCCGACCAACAACTGCAAGGAACCGAATCCTGCCGTAGCCACATGAACTTGTAATAGGACTCTGAGCTCCAGAGGAGAACATGGCCCAGCCAGCCACCTTGGTCAGCCTTATAAGACCAGGCCCTGAGCAGAGAAACCAGCCATGACATTCCTGGACTTCCATTTGCCCAGATAAAGTTAGACCTGTGGGCTAATAAATAGGTATTGTTTTAAGCTGCTAAGTTTGTGGTACTTTGTTATGAACCAATAGAACACTAATACAGAGGAACGTCAGCCTGTCTGAGGATGTCCCAGTGCCACTGAGCAGAGTCTTAACACTTAACTCTTGTTCTTCACATCTACTGTTGTGCTGATGGCATAGTGGACACTCAGTAAATAGTAAGTTCATTTTTAAAAATTTATTTATACTTCTAATTTAGGCAGTTTGAATATTAGAGTTTTACTGTAGCATATTAACATACATGTTTGAATGAGAGGAAAGAGCTCTTAGAATTTTCCTTTAAAAAAAAAAATCTGTAGTTTTATTTGCCTACAAGAGAAATTGAGAAAAACTATTTTTATTGAAGTTCAGTTCTAGATTGGAGTGAACCAAATCTGGCCCACCACCTGTTTTTGTAAATAAAGTTTTATTGGAATATAGCTATGGTCACTAGCTTATGTATTATTTGTAGCTGCTTTCACACTATAATGGCAGAGTTAAGTACCTGCAACAGACAACAGATGGCCCACAAACCCTAAAATATTTACTCTGTGGTCCTTTACAGGAAGTTGCTGACCCCTGTTCTGTGTTCTGTGTCACCATAGGTTTGCTTTTAAAGTCATATTTAGCTTTAAATAGCTTCCAAGGTTGGGGACTGATATACCTAAGTCCTGAAAAGAAGTTAATCAAGGAAAAGTATCATGTCATACCTGATTATTAGCATTGTGTAAATTACTTTGCACTTATCACTCTACTCAAATGACTGAAAATGTGTTAAAATTAGTAAAATCCTATAAACCCTATGTGTCAGGGTCCCCAAGATCACCTCCAGGTTCGGTGATACGCTAAAAGAACTCAGAAGCCATTATACTCATGGCTATTGTTTATTACAGCAAAAGGGTACAAAGCAAACTCAACAAAGGGAAAATGTGCAACAGGAGAAGTCCAAAGGAAACCAAGTTCAAGCTTCCAAGAGGGCTCTCTCAGTGGAGTCACATGGGTGCATTTACTCCCCCAGCTGTGAACTGTAGCAACATCTGCAAAGTGCTGTCTACCAAGGAATCTCACTTGATCCTAAAAGTTCAGGCCTTTTATTTTGGGTCAGTCATGTAGGTATAAGTGCCTGCATTACCACAGTTACCAGTCCCCTAGAAGGAAAGCAGGTGTTCACCATAAATCATATTGTTTACACAAACTGTTTAGACAAAGTGGTACAGGGTGGTCAAGGTTCTGAGTGTGCAAAACACTCGTATCACTTAGAACATTTCAAGAACTCAATTTCCAAGTGCTGGTCAAGGGCCAGTCACAAAAACAGGCCCTTCTGGGAATGTGCAAGGTTTGAGCAACTTAGCCTACTGAATTAACACTTTGGCATACCTCAGAAGAAGCTCCAGTGGAATAGATTTTGGAAGCATAAAATATTCTACTAGTTTGAATTACATTTCAAATATGTTTTCAGTGACTTGTTTTTAGTCAGCATTATCTTATTTTTAAAAAAGAAATATCCACTTGACTTCATAAATTAAGCCAGGATAACTTTATAGTATCCTAGGTCTTTAAAGTATCACTAGGATGAACTTCATTTTGTTTGAATTCACAGTTTAAACTAAGCATCTACTTGAGAGAGGTTTCAAAGACTACCTTTGCTGTGTCTAGTTTTTATAGGGACTGAAACAGACTGACACTTTTTTCATAGTTCATGCTCTTGCATGAATATCAAAGAGTAATCATTTTCAGAGATGACTTATCTCCATAATATTGTTTTAGCTCATTGTGGCCAATAAAATTTCCAACAGCATATTAAACATTATCTTTTAGCTATAGAAATAATGATTAAACAAGGGTTATGAAACATTAAGCCTTTTAAATTCCTTAATATTAAATTCCTTGGTGTATCACTTTTTTTTTTTTAAACCTCATGGTTATGGAAAAACATACAGGACAGATTTCTTCTTTAGAGATGACTCATTTTGGCTCTCCTCATATTTGTGGCTATTGAAGTTAAATATATACCTTTTTTCCCCCTGTATTTTTGGCAGGCATTATTTAGACAGAGCCTAGCACGACATGTGCAGGATCCTGTGTGGATAGCTGGGAATTCCTAAAATTATTCTCTTAACTTGTTGCATGACCCTGGATACAGTCAGATGCCACTTGCCAGAAGTCTGATTTGGGGCCTTTGGACCTAATTTTGGATCTGGAAAAAGTTTTTCAGATATTTCTCTGAAATATTTACTATTAAACTTGCTTTATTGTTTTTTTTGTTTTGTTTTACTTTTTATTGTTGAATGTTTGGGGGCTCTTAGTGACTTGACTCAATTGTGAACAGTAGAAAATGTAAAACCCTAAAGAATAGAATCCATATTTATTAATCTCTGTATTCCTCTGAATGCTCAACATACTGTTTTCTGGTTTCTAAACCGAAAGCAAACAAGAAGGGATTTGCATCTTTGGCTGTCAGAAAGGTTGTTAGAAGCAGCTTAAGGAATCATAGGAGTGGGGCCATCCAAAAAATATATAGAAAGGAAAGGAAAACTATGTTATATTCTGAACTGCATTGCCTCAAAGTCTAAAATAATAGTTATCCACCACAATAACTATGCATCATCAAGGAAATATTAAATTACATTTGAACTAGAAATTATGGAAATACCTCACTTCCCAGGATTTTCCATTAAAATGACTGAAATATAAAAAGTTCAGGTTTTGGTTCTGTGAGATACCCAGTGAAACACTGGTCAAACTGTGGTCAAATAAGGGTAGGAAATACTGCATATTGTAGCTCCTAGAAGTCATCACAATGCACGTGAGCATAGTAAAGGCTCTTGAGAAATCTTACTGTAAAGCAGAGGCTCTTAACCTTTTTTTAGCTCCACGGACCCCTTTGCCAGTCAGATGAAAACCACGGACCTCTTACTAAGGCCACACTATACTATGTATTCTTTAATCAATATATCACACCCACACCAACACATCCCCACAAGAATAATGTTTTTTTGTTTTTGTTTTACTTAAATTCAAGCTCATTGACCCCTTGTTAAGAACCCCTGCTGTAAAGGAATCTATTTGACTTTATTAGGCCTAGTTTTATTCAAATGGTTTTGACTGTGGAACTGTTTGTCCTGTTAACATCCCATGGAACTCCCTTTGTACTTACTACACAGGCTGCCTTACTTGCCTACTATTGCTTTTGCTTTGTTTTTCCTTAAGGCACTCACCTGGCTTGTCCGCCCTTTCCTCTGAAGCCTTCTACTTTCTCAGGGTTCCCCTTTCTCAGTTTTTTCCATTTTTTCCCTCATTAATCCTCCATTGTTTAGAATTTTAATTCTTTCCTTTGAATTAAAAAACAAAAACAAAAACAAAACTGGCTCATAACCAGAAGCAACCTGTGTTTTGCTTCTCATTCAGTGCATAAGATTTATTTTTTAAACCCGAACTTTCATGTTTGATTCTGTCTTAATTTTGAGGTGTAGGTTTTCAGCATAGGTTTGAGTTAGATGTCTCCTATTCACCACCAAACTGGGTGAGTGACATGTGTGCTGCCCCTTCCTGGGTCTGCTAGAACACAGTGTTGGCAGAGCCCTAAAGGGCTGTAGCTTTCATGGAACATGTTTTCTGAACACAGAGAATGGCCAAACAGGTTGTATCATTGTGTGTAGCAATTATAATCTATTTTTTATTGGAGAACAGGGTTGCTTTTCTTTCATTTCATCTGTAATCACTGCAGACAGAGACTCCAGACTCTTGTGACAGCAACACAGGCCGGCTGAAATGGCTGGTTGAGCCTCTGCCCTTCTGTGGCTTGAACTGTGGTAGATTTCTGGCTGGATGCTGTCATTTCTCTCTGCCTCCCTTTCTTTTCACTTTTGCCTTTGCCCTGCTGTTTCTCTTGGTTCCTGGGGGTCTTCAGAGCAGGCACTGGAGGTAAAGATGAGGTGGGTGGTGTTTTATAAACCCAAGCTGACAAACCTGAGTCTTGGCTTTTCTATTTGGCTGGGACTTCAGGTGGAAACACTTTTGAGTGGGGGAAGGTGAGCCAAGTAGTTTACACAGGTGTGATGATGGGTGTAACTTGTTAAACCTGTTTTTTTTTTTCTTGAATGTGTGAGAAAACTTAAAGCTTTTGTTTTCCCTCTGGCTGGCTGGCTCTGATATTCAAGGGTAAAGTTTCAGTCACATAAAGCACACCATGTGAACAGTGAAAGTATGTCTCTTATCACAAGTTTAAACTTCTCTATTGTCTGGGGTTGTGTTGCTTTTATTGTTTTTTAATCCTAATAACAAATAAAATTCTGTAAGCAGCTGGGACACTTTTTCCATTTTTTGGTTCTTTCACTGTCCTTGATGAATAGCTCGAGAACAGAATTCATGGACCACATGGGTAGGGTCTTTGCCACCCCCCCACCCCCACCCCCCACCATATTTATTGTATCCAGAATGATTCCTGACACATAGTAGGCACTCAGTTAATTTGTTAAAAGAATGAGTACCATTTTAGAATTGGGAATGGAAATGAGGGTATTTGATGACCAAATTTGTTGGTATGTAAGCCATCAGTACTCCTTCATTTCCCTTCATTTTTTTTAAATAACATCTTTTTTTTAAAGATTTATTTTATTTATTGCCCCTCCCACCCCCGCCACTTGTGCTCGCTGTGTCCATTTGCTGTACGTTTTTCTGTGTCTGCATGTCTCCCTTTGTTGTGTCATCTTCCTGTGCTAGCTCTCCGGGCCGCATGGGCCGGCTTGCCTTCACCAGGAGGCCCCGGGAATCGAACCCAGGGCCTCCCACATGGTAGACAGACAGGAGCCCAGTCACCTGAGCCACATCTACTTCACTCCCTTTATTTTTAAGCAGTCTTGGTTTTAGTGATTTTACTTGCCACAGCTGCCACGGATATCTTATGTAGCATTTTTGCTGTTGCCCATACCTTCCAAGCTCTTTAAAAACATATAGTGATTTTTGTGGGATATAAAAGCATGTAAGCAGGCAGGGCCTTATAATTCTCTTATTCTTTCCTTACAGTGCTATTGATTGGTCTTATTTGTAGTGTGACTTTAAGAAAGGGAGGCTGAACCAGGATCAAACACATAATGAAAGTAACCTAGCACTGCTGGCGGTGATCTCATAAGATCCTACAAGCAGGCAGGTCTGGGCCTGGTCAGTTACTAGGCGGGAGGCCTCAAAGAAAAGAACCAGCGTCCTCCAGGATGTGGTATGGGGAGCACTCCCATCTGCAAGTTGGGGCACAGCTGCAGAGGTGCTCTTACAGAGCCTCTCATGACATGCCTGCAATTGTTGCCTAAGACCCAGAACTTTAGGCTCAGGCTTTTGCCTGAAGTATGAGTCGATGAGCTTTTTTGTTTTATTTTGCTTCATTTTTCTCTCTTATAATTGGTTACCTCGAGTGATGATTTTAGTTTAGTTACTAATCTGCCTTTCCTTGTCCTACCAGTAGGATAAGCATTTGCCCACAAGGATGTCATTCAGAAATGAAGAGGTAATCATTTATTAGTGGTGTTCTACTGTTGCTCTTGGTGTAACCTTTCTATAAGTTTTTTGAAATTAAAAGCTTTCATTTCTGCATGTTAAAAGCAGTGTTTCGCCTTGCTGATTATTCTACTTGTCACTGAAGGAGCTTTACCATAGGGCATGGGTTCCTAACCTTTTGTTCCACAGACCCCTTACTAAGCCCACACTGTCCTGTGTATTATTTAATAAATATATCACATCCACACCAACACTTCCGCACAAGAATAATGTTTTATTGAATTTCAATTCAAGCTCACGGACTCCTGGTTAAGAACCCCTGCCATAGAGTCACTGCTTCATCTTGTAACTCTTACCTTCTTTCTGAATGTGTTAGTAATACAGCTTTTCATCTAGGAGGACCCTATATTTGTAGACTTGCATACATGGATTACGATTTGATTTACAGGAATTGAGACAATTCAGTCAGGAGTAACTCTTTAAGTATTAAGGGCAATCACTTGCAAGAATCTTTTCTGAACATTTTATGAAGAAATTTGTAAATAGGATTACAAGAAGTAGCATTAGCTTAAAGAGTGTCAGTTGAGTTGCATAGAGCATTATGCTAATTTAATTTGCAAATTTTAAAGTTTATGATATTTATATATATTTTTAAGAAAAACACTAACATTGTTGAATACGAACGTGTTTAGAAAACTGTAAGGTTTTCTTATTAATTGTTTTTTCTGGTCAACTCACATAGTACAGTTTATCCTCATTATTTACAGGTTCAATATTTGTGAATTTGCCTACTTGCTAAAATTTATTTGTAACCCCCAAATCAATACTCCTGGTGCTTTTGCAGTTATTCACGGACATGTGCAGAACCGTGAAAAATTTGAGTTGCCTGACGTGCATGCTTCCAGTTGAGATCAAACGAGACAACACTCTGCCTTCTTGTTTCAACTCTTATACTGTAAACACGTGTCCTTTTCAGTCTATTTAATGCTCAGTTTTGGATGGTTCTGTTTTTGTTTGCATTTTTTGCTTTTTAAGGATGATTGTACTGTTTAAAATCGTCCCTGGGCAGAGTGATGAAGTGCTGTTTAGTGTTCAGAAGTACAGGAAGGCTGTGATGTACTTTATGGAGAAAATATATTTGTCAGATAAGCTTCATTTAGACACGAGTTACAGTGCTATTTTGTGAGTTCGACGTTAAATCGACTATACAGGATCTTTAAATAGAAACACACATTAAAAAGATTGGGTATTGATTGGTTCATGACATTGTTGTTACCAGAGATTCTCAGGAACCTGACCTTGTAGTTCCCCTAGGAGCAATGGTTCAGTATTTGCTAATTCAGTATTTGTGGCAATTTTATAGAGTACATCTACCATGGATAACAAGAATCATGTGTGTGCTTCTGTTCTTGTTGGAAAATGTTGGCATAGATACTAGGGGCTACCAACTTTAGCTTAAAGAGTTTTGCCTGCTCTATATCCTCATTTTAGTTGTCCCCTCTCCTTGAAGTTGCATAAGTTACTAAATCACTGGTAGATTTTGAGGGAGAAAAACAATGGGGTCTTTTTTCTTATTTTGGCTGCACAGTGTTATGGATTATTAGAATAAAGAATCTTGGAAATGGGGGAAGTCATGGAGTCATTTTGATCCCTAGTTTCACCCTGTGGGAGATGGTCTACACATTATATAAATGAAGTGTTATATAAAAACATATTAATTTTCAAGGAGCCCAGGAATTAAAGTAATAAAGCTTGTCTCTCCTTACCCATGTCTACCATGAGGGTATCTTACAGACTGGCATCTAGGAGGGTTTCTTCCCAATGAGTTCTTTCACGGGCAGACTACAGTTCCAGCCTCCTGCCAGATGGCTCTTTGTCTCTGTGCTAGTCCTATGATCATTTAAAACTCCCTTTGGGGGAGTAGGGTGTGTGTGGGGGTTGAACTATCCATGGAACTGGGGGGAGGGTCAGGGGAAGTAGCAAGTGAACTCCAGGGATTTGCAGGTCTGTGGTTAAAACTACAATGTTGGGCGAGTTGGTGCGCTGTCAGACCCCGAGCGCCGGTGCGCCACCAGGCCCCAGGCGCGGGCGCACCAGCAGGCCCCGCGAGCGGGTGAGCCCCCCAGGCCCCGTGCGTGGGTACAACGTCAGGCCCAGTGAGCGGGTGAACCCCCCAGGCCCTGCGTGTGGGTGACCGCCAGGCCCCGTGCGTGGGTGCACCGTAAGGCTCTGCGAGCCACGCAGCAAGATGATGACAACCGGAGAGTGACACAAGGGAGAGCCAAAACAAGGCGCGCCAAAAAACCAGGAACTAAGGTGGCGCAGGTGGCAGGATACCTCTTTCCCACATCGGAGTTTCCAAGGATCGAATCCCAGTGAAGACAGGAAGAGAAGGATGAGAAGAGAGGGCAGGAAACAGACACAGAGAGTTGCCCAGCAAATGGACACAAAAACAGCAAAGGTGGGGGGGAATGGATAAAAGTAAATAAATAAATAAATCCTTAAAAAATGTATAGGGGGGTAAGATACAGACTATAGTTAGTAGTAATACTTTGATGATGCTCTTTCATAATTTGTTAACAAATGTTTCACAACAATGCAAAGTATTTGTGGTGCGGTGATGTGTGGGAGCCCTGTATGATGTTATGCATGTTTGATTTGTAAGTTCACAATGTTTATTGAACACTTATAGTTTATGTATGTTCATGTATGAATGATATACTTCAATAAATTGTTTTTTAAAAATTACAATGTTGGGAATATTCTATTGGCAAATATGGCAGGGGAGGGTTACAGGTGTAGGGTGTTGGATGTGGGGGGTTGGTATATGGGACGGGATGCACCTGGGGTGCAGGCTTCTATGGAATATGAAAGTATTCATCTTTTCATAGTGTGTTATATCAGTGGGTGGAGACCCAGACAATAAACAAGAAAATACCAAACTCCTATCCTGGGGAGTCCTGCTATGTTCTCAGTTAGAGAGACAAGAATCCCTTGAGAACAATAGGCAGTGCCCAATAAAAGAAAACAGACCAATATATCAAGCCCTCAATATTTTTGGAAGTAACTATGAGTCTTTTTCTTCAAAAACTGAAACTTAGTGGTTATTAGAGGTTCCAAGGGGAGGAGGAGGGAAGAATAGAGTAGATGGAACATATTGCATTTTTAAGACATTAAAATTGCTCAGCATCATCTTGCAATCAAGGATACAGGCCACTTGAAATTTTGTCAAAACCTATAAAAGTGTATGATCCAAAATGTAAACCATAATGTAAACCATTGACCATGATTACTAGCAATGCTTTAATATTTGTACATCTGTTGTAAGAAATGTACCATCCACATGTAAAACAGTGTTAATAGGGGAGAGGGGAAAAGGGAGAGGGCATTGGGTATATGGGAATCCCCTATATTTTCTGTGTGACTTTTCTGTATTCTAAAGCTTCTCTAAAGATAAAATGAAAAAAATAAGATACTGGGGGAATATATGAAACAAAATATCACTTACATACAAGACAACAGATCTTACAGTGAAAAAAAACACATCTAAAACATTTTTTTAATTTAAAAATTAAAAAATCTTGTATTGGTTATTTAAAAAATTACTTCGTTTTCTTATTATTGTTATTTTTTTGTTATTTTGTTGGCTTCATTTTTGGAGAGGTTTTGGATCACAGAAGAGTCACAACAGTGGCAGGGGAGGATCACTGGTGTGGGGTGTCAGTGGTGGGGGATGCATGGGAAGGGGTTCACCTGGGGCATGCCTCTAAGGTATATGAATATGTTCAGGTGTTCATGGGGCATTGTCTTGGTGGGTGGAGATCCACACAATAACCAAAAGAATATTGAATTCCTGTCCTAGGGAGTTCTGCTGCATTCTCTAATAGGACAGTAAGTATCCCCTGAGTGGAAGGCTAGTACCTAGTGAAGGAAGACAGACCATTACACCAGGCCCTTGATATTGATAATTGTACTTATGAACCAGTTCTTGTGAAATTGAAACTTAGCCTAGTATTATATACTGCCTAAGAGTTACCTCCTGAAAGCCTTCTTGTTGCTCAAATATGGCCTCTCTCTAAGCCAAACTCAGCATATAAACACACTACCTTCCCCCCAGTGTGGGACATGACTCCCAGGGATGAGATTCCCTAGCTTCGAGGGATTATTACCAAGCACCAACTAGCAATGCATCTGGAAAAAGACTTTGACCAAAAGGCAGAAATGGGAAAAATAAATGAGTTTTTATGGCTAAGAGATTTCAAAGTGAGTCAGGAGGTCGTTCCAGAGGTTCCCTGTATGCAGGTCTCAGCAGGATCTCATTGACTACCACAGTAAACAGTGCCTCAAATAGTGAGACTCCTGAGGGCTGTAGAGACATTCAGAAACTATAACCAAGGCAGACAGCTCAGGAATTCAGTCCCCTGTCAGTGGGCCTTACTTTGGAATTTATGCTCCCCAGTGTAACAGAGCTAGACTCATTCACAGGTTCTCTACACATGGCTCTTCTGCCCCTTTTATTTGAACCTGTAATTAGCACTATACTTGATAAATATATGTCCCAGAGACTTAAATATTTGTTCTGTCCATGTGCTAGTTGAGCCCTGAATTTCAGCAGGGTTTTAACACCTACTCTCCAGTTCACTGGGGTCATGCAGGAAAACTAACAAGGAGATGATGATAGAAAACACCCATCCCAAAGAACAGTGTCTCCAACTGTAAGCAAGATAGTTCCATCCATCTGCCCTGTGTGATCTAAGCTCCCTCTCAATTAGAAGCAGAATGGGGATCACCATCCCCAAATCCTCAAGATTGGGGAATGAACAATGAACTAAAGTAGACTTATTATTAATCTGCTATAGACATTATTATTCTAGCAATGGAAGAACTCTTATCATTGATATAGAGGCAGTAGCCATCAGAGGTTCTGAAGAATGGGAGAGGGAAGAATAGGTGTAATATGGGGGCATTTTCGGGACGTTGGAGTTGTCCTGCATGACATTGCAGTGACAAATACAGGCCATTGTATATTTTGTCATAACCTGCAAAATTATGCGGGACATTGTGTGGTACAGAGTATAAACTATAATGCTAACTGTAGTCCATGATTAGTAGCAATGCTTCAATATGTGTTCATCAATTGTAATAAATGTACCACACTAATAAAAGATGTTGTTAATGTGGGAAAGTGTGGGAAGAGGAGGGAGTGGGAATCCTTTATATTTTTTATGTAACATTTGTGTAATCTAAAGCTCCTTTAAAAATAAAAATAAAAAATCCAAAAAAATAAAATAAAACTCCCTTTGGGGAGTGGATGTAGCTCAGTAGTTGAATGCCTGCTTCACATATATGAGGCCCTGGGTCCAATCCTAAGTACTTCCTAAAAATAAAAAAATAAAAATACAAAAATAAAGTACAAAAATGAAATACAAAAATAAAACTCCCTGTGCTCCAAATAGTATTTCATTCCCCCGTTATTTTCTCCTAAATGTGTTCTCTATTTCAATTAATAGCACCACCATCCTGTCACTAATTTTGGTGTTTCTTAGTACATAATTTGAACTGAATAACTCTTTCTCAGAAGTGTTTTCTTTAGTGCTTTCCAAATGGTTTTATAATAATTATTATTTAAATAATATTAAAATGAATCAACACTTGTTAATGTATCGAATTACACCTTCAGCCCATTAAAATAACATGTTAACTTAATTTGTTACAGCATTTCATCAGTGGAGTTGGGATTGGTAACACATGTGGATGCACAGTGTATGTATCACTAACCCAGACTGGTCACTGGGACTGAAAAGCTAAATTGAAAGGATGTGGGTGAATTTGCCCAAGAGTGATCTTTATGTTAAAGAGGACATGTATATTTTCTCTTTCTTTAGCATATATACACATATACATGCACTTCCTTGTGTTTATTTGTGGTTTAGAAAATCAATTCTTACAAGTAAAACTATATGTATCCACGCTTTTTTAAATAATTTTTTAAAAAGTGCTATTTTGGCCATTTGCTTTCCTTTTTGTGACTGAAAGGCAGAAATGTCCATCTTTTGTGATATGATGTTACATTGAACCCAGTATCCTTAAATAGCACAAGACAGTATCAGTAGGAAATGTTCATTTTTAATATATGGTGTTTAATTTTTCCAACTTACTCCTCTAGTAGGACATATACTAAACTCTAAAGCCGGAAACATGGAGGTACCTTTACAAAAATGGCAGTTTATCAAGGATTCCATTTTTTCCCCACCAAATTCTTATTACTACTTCAGGCTTGTTTTGGATTGTTGAATGAATGAATTAGAATTTAACACTTTCATTATTAGGGCACCCCATGTTAGTGTGCTTACTGCCTTTAAGAGCATATATTTACTGAGATTTCTGATTTTTCTGTTAACTTTGAACACATTGAGAAAGCTTCTGTATTACTTTAAACTAATGGAAAATCTATCATTGAGCATACATTGGAATTATTAGTTGAAATCTCTATTTCTCTTTTTAATATTTGAGTATAATTCATACTGAAACTCATATCCATAAGTCATATTGCCCCCATAACATGTTAAAAAAAATTTTTTTCAGTCAGTGACAAATAACTTTAAAATTATGAGACTTCACTTAATAGTTCAGATTTCTTTACCTTCTCTTGAGACATCAGATAATCTGACATCATTGGTCAGATTCTCCACATGGCAGGAATCAGCACACTCTAAGTAGCTGCTACAGGTTTTAGAGGTATCAGGAGCCTTCTTCAGCATTCTCTGCTTTAGACACCTGGTACCATACTCATTTGTGCCACCTGCCTGGAGATTTGATTCCTCTGCTAAAAATCCTATGGGTGACTCAAGTCTTTGACCATTGTTTATTTTTGTTTATCTAGGTAGCCTAAGAAATATTTCTATATTATTCTGCTCATTTCAAACAAGAACAAAAGTTACTAAACAGCTTGGAATAATATGTCCTTTCTTAACCATTGCCTTCACATCAGTCTTTCTTTTGCTTCTCCTTCCCATTTTTGTTTTGTTTTTGTTTTCTATTTTGCCATCTAAATGTCTCCATACTCTAGGTAGCATTTAGATTTCTCTTCCTTTAACTAATATACTAAATTTTAAATAGGTTTTTTTTTTTATCAACAAGTTAATATATATTCATGGAAAAATTTTAGATTAGAAGAGCAAAAATAGATTATCTGAGCTCCCAGAAGTAACCGTACTTATATTTCTTGTGTGGTCTTATGTATGCAAGGTCTTCCTAAATATACATTGTCTTTTCATTTTCTGTGTCTAGGATAACTTCTGGATCTACCACATTCTTTTTAAATTGTTACATAATATTTTCTTGTATAACCAACCATAACCAGCAGTTGATTTTTTTTTCTATTACAAACTATGCTGCAATATGCCTCCCTATTTACATCTTTGTAACTGAATTAATATATCTTGTAAGTGGAATTGATAGATTGAAAGTATTTACATTTTTAATATTGGCCCATATTACCATTTTTCTCCCAGTATGGTCTTGCTAATTTACTCTTCTCATTAACTGTGGACCAGGAGTGCTGTTTTCCTCCATATCACTCCTAGGGAGATTGAGCATCTTGTATTGAGCATTGTATTGAAAATTTATATTATATTTCCATTGAATGCACATTTGCATCCTTTGCTCACTTGTTCACTATGTTCTCCCCTTTTCTTATTGTCTCATGGGAGTATTGTGTGTGTAAAAAAAAAAAAAGAAAAAAAGAAAAAGAAGAAAAAAAAACAGCTGTTTGTCATTTTTGGCAATTTTTTTTTTTTTTAGTTTTTGATTCTTGTACTTGGGGAAATTTTTGTACAAAAAGTTTTAAATTTTTATGTAGTCACTCATTTCTTTTGTGAACTTTGGGTTTTGTATCATACCAGAAAGGCTTTTTTTCCATTTTATAATTATTTTAAAAATGTATCCATATTTTACGTTAGCTCTTCATAAGAATATTTTGATTTTTTGTTTCTTTGGTAATTTATTTTGTTTTAAGTAGTAAGAGAGGGATCCAGCTAGATAGCCAGTTATCCCCAAGTTGGTTTTATTCCTTGCTGATTTGGGCTTTTATTTTTATTACATTTTGTGTGTAAACTCATTTGTGTTTGGGTCTATTTCTGGAATCAATCTAAATTCTGTTCCATTAATTTGTCTGTCTATGCCTGTGGTGGTACCAAACTTTTAAGTACTATAACTTCACAATGTGATTCATTACCTGGTAGTACTGCTTACCCTTCATTTGTTTTCTGTTTTTAGAATTTACCTTCCTTGAAAGAAAAAAAAAAAAACAAACTTGAGGGAAATCCTTTAAAGTTTATGGGGTTCTTATACTTGGCATAAAAAATTTAATTTTTTGTCAAGCTGTAGCTGGTAGTTATTAGCTGTTTCCTAGAACTTCAATGGGCTGTCAGCTCTATAGAAGTTATGGAGAAGCAGAATAGTTCTTGGAAGAAGATGGAATTTCAAGCAGCAGGAACTGGTCTTGCCTCTTGGTCCTGGTACTGTAATGCTGTGGGATCTTGAACAAGTCACTGAACATTCATATTTCCTTATTTTTATATGACAGCATCCCCCAGCACAGCTACTGATTTTTAGATATAATGAATATTTTCTATTACTATTTTTCAGTCAGCTGTTGTTAGGAACATATGAGTTAATACGTGTATAAGTACTTTAAAAATGGTAAAGCTTAGTATAAAAGCTTGATGATGCTGTTATTATTATTGTTGCTTTTGTTTTACTTTAGTGAATGGAAACATCCATATTCCAGAAAATAAAGAGGAAATAGGAGAGAAAGAGATGTGAGTTTGCGATGGTAACTCTTATCAGAGCACTCACTCACTTATGATAGGATGCTTACAGCAGACTCATTTGAAGAAGGGATAGATAAGCTGAAACCTCAAAACATAAAAAGGACTTAGATGAAGAATTAGGATGCAGGTGAGGGGGTACATTCTAAGTTGGGGAGAGATGTGAAGTCCACAAGGCAGGAAAAAAGTCATGTGAAAACCTGGAAACAAGACAGGGTGGCTGGAGAGTATTGAGTAAGGTGGACAGTGAATGTGAGATGAGGCTTAGGGGCCCCATAAAGAGTTTGAATAGTAGCCTAAGTGTACTGGGAAGTCATATAAAGGATTTTGAGAGTGTAATGTCTGATTTACAATATAAAGGTTATTCTGATTATGATGTGGAGGATGGGTCAAGGGTGAGGTGCAAGAGCTCACCCTGTTGTGACTTTACCATTGGTGGTCTTGGTGGGAATGGAGAGAAGCGGACAGATTTGAGTTTGTTTTAGAGGTAGAACTTGCTGATGGATTGGAAGGAATTGAGGATGATTTTCAGATTTCTGCCTTGAACACCTGGGTAAAAGATGGTGTTCCTTACTGATGCAGGAAATACTGGGGCAAATAACTAATTTGAGGAGAATTCTAAGACTTTAGTTTTGAACATGTTGAATTGAGATATCTGTGAATATGTGAGTTGAAGTATTTGAGTGAAGATGTACAAGCCTAAAATGTAGAAGACAGGTCTGGACTGGATATTTGTAGTAACTTCCTATGGATCTTCCCTCCCTTAACACTGTTCCATCTTCAAATCCATCATATGTGCAGCCTCAGAACAATATTCTTAATGTACCACTAAGTACATCCTGCTTGTCTACTCTTAAATCTTCAAAAGCCTACTGCTTTCTTCAGGAAAACTCTTAAATTTGGCATTCAAGATCCTCCACATTCAAGATCCTCCACAGCTTGTTCCCTACCCATCCTGCAGGATCATGTTATTGGTATTATTGTCTATTGCTTTCCAGTATGAAAATGAAGCTTTGATTTGTCTGTATATCTGGAATATCTTGTACTTTCCTGCCTTGTGAGTTTTCTTCCAGCTTTTCTCATCTTCATCTGGTAGGAATTTTCCAATGCTTTTAGGTCCAAAGTAGGTTTAACTTCTTC
>JAQZBX010006762.1:0-22276 GCA_029593785.1 Cabassous unicinctus | reverse complement strand
CTTAGCTTCCACTTCTTAGTCTCTGTGTCTGTCAATTCCAAATCTTGAGAAAAAGAATTTGATTGGCTCAGCTTTGGTCACCTATTTACCTAAGGCCAGTCAGCTCTGAGCCCTAAAAGAAGCCCTAAAAGAAGTATGGGAGGCCTCCTGTGACTGCTGGGAGGTTGAAAGCTATTCCTTCTGTGCACAGCTAGTTCAGAAGAATTCTCCTAGTTCAGAAGTCCACTAGATTAAGGGAAAAGAAAAAAGAGTCATATTAATAATTTTATTATATTTTAAACATAAGCAAATTATGATAATATATAATCACTTCTTGGTTCTGTGAACTTGACCAGTGCAATAATTTTTCTGCTGTAAAAGTTACTTATTAACTCTTCGTGATATTTATATAAATGGGCTGTATACCTGAAGGAAATAATCTTATACAGAGGTTTTAAGAGGGTACCAGTTGCTTAGATTTCCAAAGGTAGCAGGAGAAAATATTGGAAAATATAAGTATTTCAAAAGAAAAACATTTCAAATCTTAATTTTGGTACTTGAAATTCATCATTTATGCCATGTTATCCATGTTTTACTAAAGATGATTTGGTAAAGAATAAAAATTTTGAAGTAACAAAAATTTTGCCTAAGTTCCTTGGGTCACTGTGTCATGATAGGCAACCTGCCTGGATTAATAATGGTTAAAAACCCTTTGGTTGAAAGCATTTTCTTATGGTGCTATCAAGGACATCTATTTTGAGTGCTGTTTTTTTCCTCTGTGACTTTCACATTGTAATAGCAATTTTTAAACTACTTTCTCTCCATGTAACACATAGATCCAGGTGATTAAAAAATTTATGATCTCTATCACTAGAAAAATGGACTCAGGATATAAACAAGGAATTCACTGAAGAGGGACTATGAAGAGCCTGTAAACAAGTGCAGAAATGCTTAGCTTCATGAATAATCAGGGAAATGTACATTTAAACAAGAGTGAAATACTATTGCACACTTACTAAATAGGTAAAAATCAAAAAGTCTAAGACTACTATATGTGATGCTTGAGGACATGGCACAGGTTTCAACACTGCTGATTGTAAATGCATATCAGTACAGTGGCTTTGACAACTGCCAATAAAGTAGAAAATGGACAATCCAGCAACCCTTTAGGTTGGTATGGTGTATGCCACAGAGAAGCTTGCAAATGTATACACAGGAAACAAGTACAAAATTATTTGTTGCAGTATTGTTTTAATGGTAAAAAAAAAAATTTGTAAAATCCTAAATGTCAATCTGCAGTGAAATGTATAAATAAAAAGTGGTATATGCAGACTGGGGTGTACTATGTACCAGTTAAAATTGATGATCTACAATTGTCCTGTCCAATACAGTAGTCACTACCCAAATGTGACTCTTGAGCACTTGAAATAAGGCTAGTCCAAATTAAGATGTGCTCTGAGTGTAAAATGAACATTGAATTTCATTAATAATTTATGTTGTTTATGTGTTGAAATAGCATATTGGATATATTTGGTTAAATAAAATATATAATTACAATTAATTTCACCTGTTTCTTTTTATTTTATTAATGTGGCTTTTAGAGATTTTAAAATTGCATAGGTTTCTTGCATTGGACAATACAAATCTAGACCTGCATATATCAACATGGATAAATATCAAAAGCATAATATTGATTTAAAGAACCAGGTCATTGAAGACCATGTTCAGAGGTCACCATTTTATATAGAGCTTAAAAGCTTGCAAAATAATGCTATCCATTGTTTATACAAGTATGTGATAAAAAGGATAAAACAAAGATGTTAATGAAATGCCAAATTCATGAAAGAGTTATATCTGAAAAGGAAGGGAACAGGAATGGAAAGAGAGATGCAGGGAATTTCAGCTACATCATTTTTAAAAACCTGAAACAAAACCTAGATCATGTTAAGATTTGACAATAGGTGATGCATATATATATTTGTTATATCATTTTATATGTTTCCATGTGCTTGAAATATTTCATAGTAATTATTCACGATCTCTAATTCTCGAAATATTCCTAGAAGAATTTTTCCATTTTTGGATGACTAAACTGAGGAATGAGAGGGTAAATTAACTTGTCCAGAGCCCTAAAACAATTAAATAGCAGAACTGAGATTCAAGACCAAATCTTTCTGGTACCAAAACTCATGTCCCTTTTTCTCCTTTATCTGATTCTGCAACATAAAGGTAAAATATCAACTTGAGCATGTGAATATGACAGACTCCTTTGACTATCCCTCCCCACCCCCAGCACACATTTATACACACACATACACACACCATCCTTTCAGAAGGATTCCTCACTGTTAGGCTCAGCACAAAACAGATGGCTGCCTGGTGAGTCTGTCAGAACTGTCTATGCCCATGTAGGGAAAATCTGTCAGGGGATTCAGGGTTTGGGGGGAGTTCTCGAATTATAATAGGGTAGGGAAGCCGTGCATCTCTGTGGTTGAGTTGCTGCTTCCCATGTAGGAAGTCTCAGGGTCAATCCCTGGTACCTCCTTAAAAAAACACAAAATTATAATAGACTAAAGTTACAGTGTCTTTCATGTTTTCCTGAAAGTGTTTGTTATACCTTTGTGGTCCTCTTAGAAATGACCACATGAAGAATACATTATTTGCCATATCAGTTAAGACATTATTTGTGTTTTTGATCTTCTGTTGAAGACATTATTTGGTGTGTTCCTTATTGTCCTTTATCTAGAGATCTTCTTTAGAAATCAAGAAAAAAAAATACTTTTCCAGAAAAATCAGTATAAAATTTTAAAATCAAAATAAAATTTGAAAACAAAATGCATGTATAAACTACTATAGAGGCT
This sequence comes from Cabassous unicinctus, assembly GCA_029593785.1. Lineage (NCBI taxonomy): Eukaryota > Metazoa > Chordata > Mammalia > Cingulata > Chlamyphoridae > Cabassous > Cabassous unicinctus. The sequence goes on along the minus strand of JAQZBX010006762.1, from coordinate 19,436 downwards.
AAAAATAGCATACATTTATTAAATGCTTAATGTTAGATATCATTGTATTTCCATTTTAAAGATGATGAAACAAAGGCCTAGAGAAGTTAAGTAAATTGCCAAAGTTCTAGTAAGGAGCCACATGTGAGATAATGTCACAGTCCAATGCAGTGTTTATTGGTAAAGATTTTCCAGGCTACTTCACCCCCAGGTGTTCTTCTGCATTCCTGTATCTGCTGTCTGCACAATGCAGTTGAAATTATCCATAAATTGTTTTGTAAATTTTGCTTAGTTTTTTTTCTTTTTTAAAATTGAAAGCTATGCAAGAGCAAAGGTAGATTTGAAAATGTTTTTGTATTAACTGTAGCAGCTAAGATAGCTTGTGGGTAGTAAGCATTCAACATTTTAAAAATATTAGTTCTCAGTTTTAAAAGTGACTACTTAAACCAAAAGTACCTAAAATTGATTATTATAGATTGATTATTATAGAATGAATTCCACAGTATGGCCTAGGCTGCTATTAAAGCTGAGTAATACTGCTGTTAACTTCTTCACTGAGGAGACTCATTTTGTTACTGGAGGGCTCTGGTTTCTGTGCTTATAGGTTCTTGGCTTATGTCACATAAAATAATTTAAGGACATGCCATACAGTAGGCAAGGGGGTAAAGAGTTTATTAAGAAACAAGAAAATGAGAGAAGTACATGGTTCATGCCGAAGCATGGACCGTGGGCATACTGCAGGGTGAGTTGTGTGTGTGGGACCCAAGGTCAGGGCTTTTAAAGGTCTGTTTGCTGTTCTGATTGGTTGCTCCACCTGTCGTTTCTCAGGGGGCCAATGGGGAGGCCTTTTGAGGATATCCGGGCCTTTCCCTTGATCCCGAATGGGATTCACATTCCAAATGAGATTTTCACTCCAGGGTCTCGTGGAATCCCTCAGGAGGTTTCCGGGTGGGGTCTCATGGCCACGTGATCTGCCTGCCATGTTGTCTGTCGGCCATGTTGTCTGTTGGCCATGTTGTCTGCCGGGTCTTCAGCTGTGACCCAAGTCTTCCTTTCCCTGTACTAACCAGCCTCAACTCCCCCCTCACAGGGTTTATACCCTTATTCTTAAGGGAGAGCTGAACAGCGATGGTCATTCTTCTGTAGCTACTTCCTGCTGGTTAGGGGAAGTAGGCCCTACGCGACAAGGTGTAAACTGTCTGGCTATTCTATTGTGGTTGATGGAATATGGATCCAGCACCCTCACTGGAACTAGATGAAATCCCTGCATGACTATTAAGGCATTAATTCTGTAAGAAATAAACTTAATTAGAATTTTGAAGATACATGGTCCCACTAAAAGGATAAAGAGGATGGTGATAAGTAGGCCCAAAAAGAGGGCCAACCAGGACATACTGGACCATGAGAGTAAGAAAGTCCAGGTCAGGTGCCTTTAGAGGCTGCATCCTCCCAAAGTTGATGGGAAACAGCATTCTTCCTTGAGTTCTTTTATGCCGTTGGTTAACTCTAGTGAGAGATAGTGGTAGACCTGTTGGGTTTGGGTATAAACTGCCAACTCCAGTTCCAAAGCAGTGATATGATTAGGACAGCTGAGAGAGGTTTGAAGAGAGGCACTGCCCTAGACATAAACTCACAAAGATGGTATAGGCTACAACAAGACAAGCATATGGCAAGCAAAATAAAAATAGTACTTTAGAGAGCCATTCCTTTATCTTATAGCCATGTTCATTTACTACTTAGAAAATGAATTAAATTTACCATGACTTGTATCATGTTCCGTATCCCTCTGCATATGATCTAGAATAGAAGAGATATAGGTACAGTACTTAATACTAATTAATGCACTAATCAATGCATACATTTCTCTTTGAGCTGCAATTAATAGATCTAAGCCCCAGGTTTGCAATACCAGACATGTTGTCTCTCCATGGGAGTAGGCCATAATGTCAATTGTGCTTGTTTAAGTTCTACTCAATTTCTGTGGTAATTGTTGCTCCACTTGGTATGTCCTTCACACAGCCAGCATGCTGCAGTGCACTTGATCCTAGGGAAACACTAAGAAGGTAGGACTCCAGTGTTTCTCTAGCCTGGTGCACAGTGCCCTTTGGCACTATAAAACAGAGCCAGTGTGGAGGCAGTGTCCCTTGTAAATCTGGCCATATCGAGCCATTGCCAGCTGCTGCAGGAGTCTGAAACTGCAGCATACTCTCCATCCACTACAGGAGCATGTTCAGAAATATAGTAGATACTTTTATTGTTTGAGGGGTCAGTGATCAACCTAGCCAATAACTCAAATGGTGAGGCACCATGCAGGGTATTTTGGCCTGGCTTGAATGCACAAGAGAGATTGACAATACTGAAGTCTATCTCTTTTATTCTTTATACACTTTCTAAACACTTCCAATGCAATGTATAACATATCAAATGACTTTACTTTTTTAGTACTTTGCTTTTTACTTCTACACCTTTAACATGATGACGTTAATTAACAGATATTTTACTTTAGCAGTACAGGAAAAACTACTTTCTCCATCATTTTATGAAAATCTATGATTCCTAATGGAATCTTCCTTTACCACCACTTTAATATGCAAATTGGAGTGGCCTATGACAGGTTTCCCTGTTGTGAAGTTACTCTTTGTTATTAATATCAATTTAGGTTTTTATTTAGTAATGGCTTCCTGGAACTAGCCATTTAAATGCTTTCAGTTTAGAAGATGCTTTTATAAACTTCTTATAACTAACTAGAAGTTACTTTACCTTTAAAAAAAGCTTATTAAGTTACACTTAACAACCAATGAAATTTACCTTTATCTTAATTTCATTAAACATGAACTTACAATTTTCGTCACCTTAAAGATTTAATACATATAATGTTATTTAATTGGTATCCTATAAACCTAGGGAGATTACACCCAAGCTAAATAAAATTGAAACAATTATAGTTTATGCAAGGAATGTTCTTTTTCCTTCCTTTACAAGAGGCTAAAACCTCTTTTCTTTAGTAATTCTAAGACTGTGAATAATCTTAAAAGCATACTGACTGCTAGGTTCTGGAATATATTTTGTTTAATTTGTTTTAATTATAATTTAGAAAAGATCTTTCCATAGCTTTCAAGAACTTTTCCTTTACTTACTGAAATTTGGTAATAGGATTACTAACCACCCTTATTTTAAGGCTGTTGAAAGGTTTAAATTGGGGAATTACAGGGCAAACTGATTCTTAATTCCCCAGCCTAAAAGACAGTTTTTTAATCTGCCACACCTAGCCCCTCCCTCACAGCTTTTGCAAAGAGAAGGCCCTGGGGAATGGGTAGGTCAAAGAGCTTAGGAAAATCTTTTTCCCTTTCCCAATAGTTTCTATATTCAGATTTCTATACTGTCTTTCCACCCTGCTTAGCTTAATTTGGGCTCTAGAAATATTCATTTGCATATATAATTGCATATTTAATTTTTAACAATTTGAATAGAGCTCTTTTAAGAATTTTTGTCTGTTAATTTGATGTTACCATCCCGGCGTATGAGTATATACACTGAATAAATAGACAGACATAAATAGAGAGTTACACAGTTACTTATAATTTTCATTCTCTTACAAAATAAGTTTAACCGTAAGATAGCATTTAAAACATCTCTCTGAAGGCTATTTCTAATTACTCTAATTTGCACTGTGACCATGCCATTTTACACAAGAATTCCGTTCCTTTTAATTATTGGCTTATAGCCAAATTGTTTCCAATGCTTTAAAATACAATTTTTGACATTTTCCTTTACTTCAGAGCTTTGCTTATTTCCCATTTTCACTTTGACAGACCTTGGATGAGCAAGACTAATTCCAGTATACACTCACTGAGGTCATTGAAGTCTCAGGGAAACCTGGTTTTTTTCATGACTTGCTGCTTTTAGAAACATCAGCACTTGAGGTGGGAGGCCCCCCATATCCCCAGTCCTCGGCTGCTGGACTGGAAGAGTGGACATCCAACCCTGAGGGTCAAGAATTCCACCAGGCAACAATCTAGTCCACACCTGGAGTCACAAGAGAAAGCAGGGTCACTAATATCAGTGGAAGTACAGGAGACAGCAGTGTCTTAAATTTGCCTTCCCCTGAGCCATGGGGGGCAGAAGTCATGAAATAACCATAAGCAAAGGGAAGGGGTGATGCTAGACCTGAAGTAATCATAACCAAAGGCAAACTCAGTTTAGAATTATCATCACAACAGCTGAAGTCTAAGGGTGAGGTGAAGCTAGTGAACTAGTCACAAAATAACCACAATCAAAGGTAAGTTTAGTTTATAATTACCATTACTATAGCAAGCATAAGCAAGAGTGTGGTTAGACCTGAAGTAACCATAAACAAAGGTAGATTAGTCTAAAATTACCATTGCTATAGCAAGTCTAGGCTAAATCCACCCAGTTATAGCAATTTCAGATATTATCCTTCTGCTGTTTTATAACAAAAGACATCTATATAATGATCTTAACTCTTAGTTACAGTTTCTAGTAAGTTTTTACTTTAGGCACTTTTGTTTATTAACTAAGCAACTAAAACAATTTTACTAGTAATAATGTTGTTAAGTTTTCATACTTTTCCAGTAGTTGAACCAATTCCACTTGTGATTTCTTTTTTTTTTTTTTGTAAGATTTATTTTATTTATTTATTTATCTCCCCCATGCTGCTTGTGATCCCTGTTCCAGAGATTGGAAACTTTATGTCTCTGGGTGCCCCCAGAGTCTTAGAGATCTTGGGAGATTTCTGGGTCTGGTTCCCAGACCTTAGCTCCCAAACCTCGCTTTCCTGCTAGGAAAGGGACTGCCCAGGTATCTTCCTTTTGCCTACTTTGCATAAGTCTTAGGAGCTGTCCATAAGTGAGCTCATCTCATGCCCACTCCCAGGGTCTGAGTTCTGCAGTTAAACCCGACATTAAAAGGCAATTAAAAAGCAGAGACTGATTTTCAGCTTACAGGCAAACAGTCTCAGGGGCCCCAGAGGTAATGGATTAAGAGGAACTTCAGGGCTTCCCGGGGGCTAAGTAAGAAACGAGCCTCCTGGCACAGGCCAGGGTGAGAGTCTTGGGGCTTCTTCACTGAGGACACTCATTTTGTTACTGGATGACTCTAGTTTCTGTGCTTCTAGGTTCTTGGCTTATGTCACGTAAAATAATTTAAGGACATGCCATAGGGTAGGCAAAGGAGTAAAGAGTTTATTAAGAAATGAGAAAACAAGAGAAGTACATGGTCCTTGCCGAGGCATGGACTGAGGGCCTACTGAAGGTGAGTTGCCTGTGTAGGACCCTAAGTCAGGGCTTTTTAAGGTTTGTTTGCTGTTCTGATTGGCTGCCCTACCTGTCATTTCTCAGGGGGCCAATGGGGAAGCCTTTTGAGGATATCTGGGGCTTTCTCTTGACTCCTAATGGGATTCTCACTCCAAATGAGATTCTCACTCCAGGGTCTCGCGGGATCTCTCAGGTTTCCGGGTGGGGTCTCATGGCCATGTGGTCTGCCAGCCATGTTGTCTGCCGGGTCTTCATCTGTGACCCAAGTCTTCCCTTTCCCTATACTAGCCTGCCTCAATTTGAATTTCATGATTGTGGTTAGAAGATATACAAGAGTCTAGAGTATGTTTACATTTTCATGATTTCAGCTTCATTGTTGTACTGGTTTTGCATATGAACAAATATGTCTTTTTATGCCATCCTTTCTATTTGTGAAAGAAAATAAAATACGCATATCCAAGTTTTCTAAAAGAGTTTTCACTTCTTCACTTTCCATTCAAACCTAGAATTTTATGATCATCAGCACACTCTTACCAAGGTCACACAGATTATATCTGTATAACCATTCTTTTGTTAAATACAAAGCACTCTTCTGGCCTTTTCTTCCTGAATATGACTTAGATATTGGTGATATTATCCATGTTCCACCATGGACCTTCTTTTCTTAACTTTTACACACTTTCCATGGACAGACTTCTATCTCAAACCTTTATGCATTGGTTGTTTTGGTAGGATTCCTGAAGCTATATCTCCATCTCATACAATATATGTCATTTTGTGCTTCCTGATACCTTCAGACAGCTGCTTGTTGGTCATTTTTACCTCAACTATTCCATAGGCACCACAACATTAACACATGGAAACCAAATTCACTATTATCAATTCCAAATGTATTTCCTGAATTCTGTTTTTTGGTAAATAACACCTCTGTTTATGTGTCCAAACTAGATGGCTGGGGGTCATCTTTGACTCTACCATCACTTTCATTTCTATCATCTGATAGTCATCAAGTATTTTTGCTGCTGCTTCTTTTTTTTTTCTGTTTTCTTTCAAGTCCAACCATGTCCCTCTATTCCCACTACTACCCAGATCCTCTTTATGTCTTGCTTTGATTTTGGAACAGTTTTTTACCTGCCTTCCCTATCTGCAGGCTTGAGTACTCTCCCTCCCACATTTTTATAGTATGTTCTACAGAATGATGTTTAGATAATCATACCATATTAATGTGTGATTTTGTTGGCCTCTGTTTAAAACTGAGTTTTCTCCCCGCCTCAGAATAAAGCCAGATGTCCTGCTGTTGTTGCAGATCCGTGGCCTCTTGCAACTTCTACTGACTTCTTGCACATTCTGTATCCTTTCTGGCCTCATGTTCTTGGCACACCTGCTCCTTCTCCCTGGATTGTACTTCCTCCCCACTTTACCTGATTAGCTCATACTTATCCATTCAGCTTCAGTTGGCAGATCCTAGAAAGCAACCTTTCTTGACACTTCACCTCTCTTCCTCCCTTGCCCTTAGACCAGTGTCCCACCTGACTTTGTTGTTTCTCTTGTGTTTTCCTTAGAGCCTGTGCAGTATCTCTTCTGCAGTGTTTCTACCATGCTTGCTTGCTATTTATCTAGGTCTGACTGACCCTTCCCCCCACCAATGGCAATAAGATTGTTGAATTCCTTGAAGAAGTGTGTCTAGTTCCCAGCACAGGTTTACATACAGGACTCATGTAGTGGGTTATTTGTTAACATTTTTCTAGGATAGTGGTTCTCAACTGGTGCCCTTTTGTCCCCCAGGGATATTTGGCAATGTCTGGAGACAATTTTGGTTGTCACAACTGGCAGGGGATGCTACTGTCATCTAGTGGGTAGAGGCCGGGGATGCTCGTAAACATCCTGCTGTGTACAGCACTGTCTACTCTAAATTTCATTATTGCCATCATTGAGAAACCCTGTCTTGGGATGAAGTACAAAACTTTACGGTACTAGATGAAAGACATCTCATAACAAAGATGAAATCATTTAAATTTGCAGTTCTCTGGTAATGTTATAAAGGTTTTCAGTGTCAAGGAATTTCCATTTTCAATCTAAACTGATCTGGTTCTTTTTGTAGCCCATACTTAATCTTTATTCAGAAGTTATCTTGTGGGAACCAAATGTGCCCCTAGTGCTCATTAATGGGTTACAGGTTCCTGCAGTGATATAGGCACAGAACTACAATTGTGAGAAGCATAGTGGAATTCATTTCTTTTTTATTTTGATTTTTTTTTTCATTTACATTTTCCTATTTTAAATAGCAGGCGACTACCCAGGCTAGGTTTTTGAGGGTGTGTGGGGACAGATAGTGTCCTTTGTTAAAGATGAACAAAAAGGATTTAACTGGATAATCCTCAGTAAGACCAAACATGTTAAACTTTTCCTCCTACAAAGATTAGCAAATGATGAATACTCTAGCGCAATCCTCCCCCAAGCACATTCATACCCACAAAATACATTACTTGGTGTATTCAATATCCTCTTTACTGTCCTTATCCATGTGCCTGCTTCAGTACCCGGGACACAGTACATGTTGATCCATCAAGTAGACTGAGGGCCCTTGTGAGGGGCCAGCAGGCATGTATTATGAATTGACTGGGTCCATAAGACCCATTCAATTCAATTTACAATGTACTTTTAGTAAATTTACAATTTAGTATATGTACTCTATGTAGGGCTGCTAATACACTGGAAAATTAGAACATTTCAGGATAACTTGTTGACATTAGAACAACATGGGACTCACCTGCAAAGCCAAGTTAGGGTAAAACAAAATAAACATTTTATTTTGTTATATATCATAGTTTCCTACACTTAAAAGTTTTAGCATGTGTCTAGGCAAACACAGAAAACATCAGAGAAGAAGGTTTTGATTTTTCTCTCTAGGACTGACCATGTGATATAAATTCCTGTTTTATGATCCAGTTTTCAAAAAATTCTTGTTTTGGTAGTGTGAGTATGAGAAAAAAGAAACATTTTTAAGAAATGTTAGGGAAAAGAGACAATGACTCATATTCTTAAATAGTTCCTGTTTATATTAGCTGATTAAAACTTGTCTCTGGAAAATATTATATTGAAATTGTGCTGGAAAAATCAAGTTTACGTCTTTACACTGGGTGACACTTTTATAAACCATAAAAATGGTTTATACCTGAAGAGACAATTTTCTTTATAAATATAAATTTGGCTTATAACAAATAGTGAATATTGTGTAATACCACATTAAATTTCAAAATCAAGAAATTCTTTTTCCCAATAGATGTTAGATTCCAATGAATATCATTAGCTTTTCAGGTTAATGTTATTAGTTCAGTTTGGAGACTGATGTTGTGGGTGGCCCATGTCTTTGAGTTCACTTAAGGAAGACTGAAATATCTGTACTGATTTTGATGGGTTCTATGAAATAATGTCTAGCTTAAAATGGATTTAACCTCTTCTTGTCTTTGGGCACAAAGTTTGAAAACTTTTAGATTTTGTGTCAAAATATAAGTTTGTTATACCTACTTCAAAATATTGTTTCAAGGAATGAAATCATGAGGGAGTAGAATAACAGAGATATGTAAATATGGACTTGAATGAACTTTCCATATTAATTTACATTTCTCTTAATTTTTTCAGACAAGTTCTACAGAAATTCTGGAGTATTCATCAGAAAGCGAAAAAGATGATGACTTGGAGAATATCTTGTTCATTGATTCAGCGTCCCCTCACAAATATGTTGCAGATTTTGGATCAAATACAGAACAGGTTATGGAGAGACTGTTAGGTCCACGGATGAACTCTACAGAGACCATTTTGTATTCACCCCAGAAACAAACAAGCAAGTTTACCAGGACCCCAGAAAATTCAGCAAAGAAGAAGAAGCTTATAAGGTTAAATGATGCCATTTTAAATATTTTTTATTTTCAGTTTTTTTCTCTTTAAAAAAAAAAAAGCACAAATATCTAAAATGTTAATTCTAAAATATTTACTTGTTTACTTGGGAAAGAACATTGGCAGAATAAAATTATAATTCCGATAAGCAATTAACAAAGTCCTAACTTCTGGGAATGATTTATGAATTGTTCATCCAAGTTGAACATTCACTCTTATAGTCATTACCAGCTTACAAGACCACTATCCTTAATGGGGATTTGTTGTTAAATTTATTAAATTTTATTGAGCGTTAGTGCCTTTGGTGCTATTGTGTCAGACAATAGAGAGACAAATAAGTTACAGTTCCTGTGCTTGAGTCTAAAGATGGAAATAGAAATAAACACAGACCATTTCAGAATACTTTTCTGAGTATGCTGACAGACATAGGTCAGGGCAACACTTACAAATACAATGCAGAACAAAGATTCATGGCAAGAAATAGATTGCTGTGCATGTGGAGAGCCACTGGAATGTCCTGGTTAGTACAGTGTCATGTTTGAAGAAGTAAATGGTGAAGCAGTCAGGAGATAGTGATGAATGGCCAAATAGGACAAATGAAGGAGACTGGAATTTGTTATATAGGACAAAAGTGTCCCAACCCTGTTTAATACAAATCTTTGTTTTTGTTTTGTTTTTTTAGTTTTAAATATTGAAATAATTTCAGACTTACATAAAGTTGCAAAAATAGTACAGAAAAAATAAATAGAACTCTCAGATAAACAGATTTACCAATTAACATGTTCCTACATTTGTTTATATCATTCTCTCTCTCTCTTTCTCTATCTCTTTCTATCATCTCTCTATCGATCCTCTAAACATTTGAGAGTATGCATGATACTCCTCTAACACTTAACACTTGCATTTCCTGAGGACAAGGACCCTCACTTATGTAACCACCTTAAGTGCAGTTATCAAGTCCAAGAAAATTAACTTTGATATGAAGCATACTGTCCACACTACAATTTTTAAGAAAATTTCCAAATAGTGTCCTTTTAGACATTTTATCCTCCGTATTAGCTCCAGTACAGGATCATGTATTGCATTTAATTGTCATGGTCCCTTTAATGTCTTCTTTTTTAACTGTCATAACATGGAAACAACAAATTTTCCCATCATAACCACTCACAAGCTTACAATTCATTGGCATTAATCACATCCTCAGTGTTGTGCTACCATCACCACCATCTACTACCAAAACTTTCCCATCACCCCAAACAGAAACCCTGTACCCTTTATTCATCAATTCCCCATTTTCCCTCCCCACTGGTAACCTGTATTCGTGTTTTCTGTCTTAATGATTATGTATTTATAGTTATTTCATATAAATGGAATCATATAATATCTGTCCTATTGTGTCTGGCTTATTTCACTGAATATAATGTCTTCAAGGTTTATCCATACTGCAGGATATATTAGAACTTTATTGTTTTACAGATGAATATGTTTCCATTTTATTGTATATCACATTTTGTTTATCCATTCAACTGTTAAAGGATACTTTGATCTTTTTGGCTGTTGTGAGTAATGCTACTGTTCAAGTCTCTGCTTTCAGTTCTTTGGGGTATTTACCTAGAAGTGGGATTGCTAGGTCACAGCGGCTACACCATTTTACATTGAAACCAGTAGTGTGTGAGGGTTCTTGTTTTCTGCATCCTCACCAGCATTTCTTTTCCATTAAAAAAAAAAAAAAATGGACATTCTAGTGGTGAGGTGGTATCTCATTGTGATTTTGATTTGCATTTCCCTAATGGCTAATGATGTTGAACATTTTTTCATTTATTGAACACTGATATATCTTCTTTGGAAAAATGTATTCAATTCTATTGACCATTATTTAATTGGGTGGTCTTTTAGTTGTTATTTAAATATATTGGATATTAAACCTTTATCAGATATATGGTTTCCAAATATATTCTCCCATTCTGTTGGTTTTCTTTTTACTTTTCAGATAATGTCCTTTGATGCATAAAGTTTTAAAATTTTGACCAAGTACGATTTACCTACTTTTTTCTTTTGTTGTTCATGCTTTTGGTGTAAAGTCTAAGGATCCATTGCCTGATACAAGGTTCTGAAAATATTTTTCTATGTTTTCTTCAAAGAGTTTGTAGGTTACTTCTTATATTTAGGCCTTTGATCCATTTTGAGTTAATTTTTGGATATCATGTGCATTAGGGGTCCACTTTCATTCTTTTTCATATGACTATTCAGTTTTCCTAGCAGCATTTGTTGAAGAGATTGTATTTCTCCATTGAGTGGACTGTTCATCCTTGTCAAAAATCACTTGGCCATAGATAGATGGGTTTGTATCTGAACTTTCAGTTATATTCCATTGGTCTATATGCCTATCTTTGTGACAGTGCCATACTGTTTTGATTAATGTAGCTTTATAATAGTAAGTTTTGAAATCAGGAATTGGAAGTCTTCCAACTTTGTTCTTCTTTTTCAAGATGGTTTTAGCTATTTGGAGCCGTTTGCCCTGCCATATGAGTTTGATGATTAGGTTTTACATTTCTGTGAAGGATATTGGAATTTTTATTGTGATTTTGTTAAATCTGTGAATTGCTTTGGATAGTATTGACATCTTAATGATATTAAGTCTTCCAATCTATGAATATGGGATAGCTTTCCGTTTATTTAGATCTTCTTTAATTTCTTTCCGTTACGACTTGTAGCTTCCTGTATATACTCCTTTAAATCCTTGGTTAAATTTATTCACAGATATTTTATTTGCTTAGTTGCTATTATAAATGGAATTGTTTTCTTGATTTCCTTTTCAAACTCTTCATTGCTATTGTATAGAAACACCACAGATTTTTACATGTTGATCTTGAACCCCGCATTTTATTGAATTCATTTATTAGATCTAGTAGCTTTCTTATAGATTCTTTAGGATTTTCCATATTTATAGGCCTATGCCATTAAGAATATGAATGGTTTTACTCCCTTCTTTCCAATTTGGATGTCTTTTATTCCTTTTTCTTGCCTAATTACTCTAGATAGAACTTCTAGTACATGTTGAATAGCAGTGGTGAAAATGGGCATCCTTGTCTTATTTTTTATCTTAGTCTTTTACTGTAGAATATGAGGTTAGCTATGGGTTTGTCATTTATATCCTTTATCAAGTTGAGGATATACCCTTCTATTCCTAATTTTCTTGGTGTTTTTTTCCCAGAAAGGATGCTGGATTTTGTCAAATGACTTTCGCCATCAATTGAGGTGATCATGTCATTTTTTTCTTCATTCTAATAATGAGGTGTATTGCATTGATTGTTCTTTTTACGCTGAACAACCCATGCGTTCCTGGGACAAATAACACTTGGTCATGGTGTATAATCTTTTTAATGTACTGTTAGATTGGGTTTGCTAATGTTTTCCTGAGGATTTTTACATCTATATTTATAAGGGATACTGATTATAATTTTCTTTTCTATTGATATCTTTGTCTGGCTTTGGTGTTAGGATGATGCTGGCCTTACAAAATGAATGAGCAAGTGTTCCATTTTCTTCAGTTTTTTTTGGAAGAGGTTAAGAGAGATTGGATTGGTGCTAATTCTTCTTTGAATATTAGCCAATTAAGCCATCTGGTCCTGAACTTTTCTTTGTTGGGGTGTTTTTGATGACTAATTCAATCTCTTTAATTGTAATTTGTCTTTGGAGGTCTTCTAATTCTTCTAGAGTCAATGTGGATTGTGTGTTTCCAGGAATTTGTCAATTTCATTTAGTTGTCAAATTTAATGGCATACGGTTGTTCATAGTATCCTCTTATGATCCTATTTATTTCTGTGGGGTCAGTAATAGTGCCTCCCTTATAATTTATGGTTTTATATATTTGTATCTTCTCTATTTTTTTTCTTTATCACTCTAGCTAAGGCCTTTTCAGTTTTATTGATCTTTTCAAAGAACCAACTTTTGGTTTTGTTAATGCTCTCTGTTGTTTTCGTATTCTCAATTTCATTTATTCCTGCTCTAATCTTTGTTATTTCTTTCCTTCTGCTTGCTTTGGGTTTAGTATGCTGTTCTTTTTCTAGTTCGTCCAGGTGTGCAGTTAGGTCTTTTTTTTTAGCTCTTTTGTCTTTTTTAATGTAAGTATTAAGGGCTATAAATTTCCCTCTCAGCACTGTCTTCACTGCATTTCACGTGTTTTAATATGTTGTGTTCTCATTTTCATTCATGTCAAGATATTTCCTGATTTCCCTTGCAATGTCTTCTTTGACTCACTGATTAAGAGTGTGTTAGTTAACTCCCATATATTTGTGGATTTTCCAGTTCTCTGCCTCTTATTGATTTCCAACTTCATTCCATTATGGTCAATGAAGATGCTTTGTATAATTACAATTTTTATAAATTTATTGAGACTTGTTTTGTGACACAACATGTGGTTTGTCCTGGAGAATGATCCCTGTGCACTTGAGCAAAATGTATATCCTGGGGTACAGTGTTCTATATGTCTGTTAGGTCTAATCCATTATCATATTATTCAAGTTCTCTGTTTCCTTATTTATCGTCTGTCTAGATATTCTATCTGTTGATGAAAGTGGTTTATGGAGATCTCCAACTATTATAGAGGTGTCTGTTTCTCCCTTCACTGGTTATTTCTTCTTGGTTGATTCCCCTATTATTAACATATAGTGTTCTTCTTTTCTTGTATAACAGCTTTTGACTCAAAGTCTGTTTTGTCCGCTATTAATTTAGCTATAGCTACCTGTTTTAGTGTGCTAAGCTACTGAAAGCAATATACCAGAAATGGGTTGACTTTTACAATGAGGATTTATTAGTTAACAAGCTTACATTTCCAAGATTGAGAAACTGTCCAAATCAAGGCATCATCAGGTGATCCTTTCTCCCTGAAGATCGGCTGCCAGTGATCCTGGACTCCTCTGTCACATAGCAAGGCACAAGGCGGTGCCTGCTGGTCTCTCCTTTTTCTTCCAGGTTTCCTTCCCTTCAGCTTCTTACTCCTGTGGCTTTCTGTTTTCTCTATATGTATTCATCCTGTTTATAAAGGACTCCAGTAAGAGGATTAAGACCCACCCTGGCCACACCTAAACTGCGGTAACCTAATCACAAGGTCCTACTTACAATAGGCTTGCACCAACAGGAATGGATTAGTTTTAAAAATATTATTTTCTGCGGTCCATACAGCTTCAAACCATCACAGTATCCCAGCTCTTTTTTGGTTACTATTTGCATGAAATATCTTTTTCCATACTCTCACTTTCGACCTATTTGTCTCTTTCGGTCTAAGGGATCTTTTGTAAACAACGAATAGTTGGATCATGCTTTTTTATCCATTCAGCCAGTCTGTGTCTCTTGAATGTGGAGTATAATCCATTAACATTCAATGTTATTACTGTAAAGGCAGTACTTCACCCATTTGGACCTTTGCTTTTTAGATGTCATATCTTTTTTTTTCCCCTCTCTTTTCCTTTACTGCAACCTCCTTTTTTGCATAGTTGATCTTTTGTCATGTATCTGATTGATTCCTTTTTCATTTTTGTTTCTGTATACTTTTAAAATACTTTCCTTGTGGTTTGCCTGGGGTTTGTATTACACAGCCTACATCAGTAAGCTACTGATTTGAGAAGATATTGATTTAGCTTCAGTAGCATATACATTCTCTGCTCCCGTATCCCTCTTTCCTCTCTTTGTTATTTTTGTTCCAAATTGCCTTTTTATATTTTGCTTGTCTATTTACAGGTAATATGCTTTTTCTTGTTCAATTGTGTCTGACTCTTATAGGAATTAGAGAGTCGTATATTGCAGATACAGCCCTATTGGGTTTTGCATTTACTCTTTTAGTTACCTTTACCGTTAATCTTCGTTCCTTCACACCACTCCTAGATTTCTCCTTTCTTTTCCTTTCAACCTGCAGAATTTCCTTTAGTCTTTTTTGTAGGGCAGGTCTGTTGTTGACGAACTTTTTCAGTTTCTGTTTGTGAATATTTTAAACTCTCCCTCATTTTGAAGGAGTGTTTTGCTGAATAAAGAAGTTTTAGCTGGCAGTTTTTCTCTTCAGTACTATTTTAGTCTGCTATGCTGCCAAAACCAATATGCCAGAAATGGGTTGACTTTTAAAATGGGGATTTATTAGCTTACAAGCTTACTGTACCAAAGCTGAGAAAAATGTCCAAATCAAGACATCATCAGGAGATCCTTTCTCCCTGAAGATCAGCTGCCAGTGATCTTGGATGCCTCTGTCACATGGAAAGGCACATGGTGGTTTCTGCTGGTCTCTCCCTTCTCTTGTGGGTTTCCTCACTTTCAACATCTTGCTTCCTTGGCATTCTCTCTCTTTGTCTGAATTTCAATGTATTATAAAGGACTATAGTAAGAGTATTAAGTCCCACTCTAGGTCATATCTTAACAGAAGTAACCTATTCATAAAGTCCTACCTGCTATATGTTTACAACCACAAGAATGAATTAGCTTAAGAACATGATTTTCTGGGGTCCATCAGCTTCAAACCATCAAAAGTACCTTAAATACATCATAAGACTGCCTTCTCACCTCCATGTTTTCTGATGAGAAATCAGCACTTAGTTTAATTGAAGATCCCTTTATATGATGAATTGCTTTTTCTTGCCTCTTTCAGAATTCTATCTTTGGCATTTGACATCCAGATTAGTATGTGTCTTAATCCTAATCCTAATCTAATCCTAGGATTAGGATCTTAATCCTAATAGAGTGTATCTATTAGGATTTATTCAGTTTAGAGTATATTTCACTTCTTGGACATGTGTATTTATGTTTTTCATTAGATTTGTGAAATTTTTGGCCATTATTTCCTTATATATTCTTTCTGCCCCCTTTCCCTTCTCTTCTCCTTCTGGGACACCAATGACACGTATGCTTGTGCGCTTTTTGCTGTCACTCAAATCCCTGAGATACTGCCCCAAGTTTTTCTATTCTTTTTCTTTTTCTTCTGGCAATATGTTTTGAATTGTCCTGCCTTCTGATTCACTGATTCTTCTGCCTGTTCAACTCTGCTGTTGTATGCCTCTAGTGTATTTTTAATCTTTACTATGTGCCTTTCATCCCTGTAATTTCCGTTATGTTTCTTTTCATTCTTTCAAATTCTTCTTTATGCTCACACATTGCCTTCTTATCTTTTAGCTCTTTATACATATTTTCCTTCATTTCCTCGAATTGACTTAAGAGGTTTATTTGAACTTCTTTGGTTAATTTCAACTTCTCAGTACCCTCTGAAATTTTAATTTGTTCCCTTGACTGAGCTATATCTTCCTGCTTCTTAGTATGGTTTGTAATTTTTTACTAATGTATAGGCATATGATTATCTTGAGGAGTGAACTCTGAAGGTCTGTTTCTCCCTCTTGTCTAGAGTTTTATTGTTTATTAACTTTGTGTTTAGGCTCTTCTTTGATGCATGGTCCAACTTATTCTCGCTCGTGTTTGATCAGATTTTCTCAATTTTTCTTCATCTGAGTCTTGCCCTATATATGTGGTAAGTTTTTAAGATTGCACCGTTTGTGCAACTGTTTCACTTCTGGGAGAAAGCTTCTTTTCTTCTCTTCCTTCTCTGGGAATCTTGATCTGTTCTGTTTGTTTTCATGCAGTTTTTTCCCCACCTCCTATGATTTGTTTAAATTCTTTCCCTCACTCAGTACTTTGTTTCCCTTACATTTTTCAGTTCTTGGACCCTCATATCTTACAGCAGTTCACTTTAGGCTTCCCCTAACCTCCCACTCCCACTTATTTTTTTCTTTCTTCTTTGTGAGTCTTTTCTGCCTCCAGTTTCTTCCCTGCTAAGGTATCTCACCCCAGAGAGGCAGATAGTTTCAATTCAGTTAAGTGGGTCACTCCAGAAAAGTGCAGTTTGCTTTTAGGTGATTCAGCCAACAGAAACTGGATTGAGTGAACTCACCACTTGCCAGCCACAGTTCTACTTCTGTCTCTCTCTCTCTTTTTTTTTTTTTCTTCCCTGGGGACACTTTTGTATGCAGCACTTCTCAGTGGCTTGTGTTCTGCCCCCATGCCTGGATATGTGTGGGGCTCCAACTTGCTGCTGCAAGTAGCTCTATAGTCTGTGTCTTCAATGGGTGGTGGGAGGGATCCAGGCCGATGCCTCTGAGTAACTCCCAAGCTGTGGGCACCGAGTTAGGGGGAGGGAAGTGGACTGGTGGTACAGGATGGATGTTTCCTTTCGGATATTTTTCTTTTTCTCTGATTCATTATTTGTGGAGTCCTTCTCCAGTCTCTACCATCCTCCAGAGTTCTAAGCTAGTGGGATCTTTTCCTTTTATTCTCTGAATCTCTGGGGAGGTTTTCAGGGGATGTCTTATGTCACCATATTGATGATGTCACTCCCCAAATTAATTTTAATAATATATACAAACTATGTTTCCATACTTCTCCATCCCTTAACCTTTAAATATTCTTGACAAAAATTACATATTTATACCTTCTGTGTCCAAAACCATAGATTTATTATCACTTTTCATGCATTTGCATTTTTGATCCTGTAAAAACTAGAGTTACAAACCAATGATAATAGTACTGGTATTTTTATTTACCTATGTAGCTACCTTACTAAAGATCTTTATTTCTTCCTGCAGCTTTCTATTTAATTAATCTGAAGAAATCCATTTAGTTTTTTTTGTAAGGCAGGCCTAATGGTAACAAACTTCCCTTGGTTTTGCTTGTCTGGGAATGTCTTAATGTCACCCTCATATTTTGAAAGACAGTTTTGCTGGATATAGACTTCTTGGTTGGCAATTTTTTCCTTTCAGCAGTTGAAATATGTCATTCTGCTTTCCACTTGCCATCATGGTGTCCAATGAGGAATCAACACTTTATTTAGTCTACTTTGTACTTGACAAGTCACCACTCTTGCAGCTTTCAAGATTTTCTCTTTGTCTTTGGAATGCAACAGTTTTATTACAATGTGTCCTGGTTTTAGGTATATTTGCTTTTATCCTGTTTGGAATTCCTTGACCTTCTTGAATGTGTATATTCATGTCTTTCATTAAATTGGGGAATTTTTCAGTCATTATTTCTTCTAATATTAATTTTGCCCCTTTCTCTCGGTCTTCTTCTGGGACTCTGAAAATAAGTACACTTGATGGTGTCCCATAGTTCTCTTAGATTCTGTTCACTTTTCTTCATTCTGTTTTCTTTCTGCTAGTCAAACTGCATAATTTCAGTTGTCTTATCTTCAGATTTGCTGTTTCTTATCTCTGACAGCTCCAATCAACTACTGAACTCCACTAAGGAATTTTTATTTCAGTTACTGTGGTCTTCATATCCAGTATTCTGTTTGGTTCCTTTTTATGATTTCTATCTTTTTATTGAAATATTTTTATGTTCATCTATCATTTTCCTGATTTCCTTCAGTTTCTTTGTGTTTTCCTTTAGGTCTTTGAGCATATATAAGACTTTTTTAAAAAAGTTTTTGTCTGCTGTGTCTAAAATCTGCTCTTCTTCATTGATGATTTATAGTTTATAATGCTTTTTCTTGCTCCTTTGTATGGGCCATTGTTTTTGTTTCTTTGTATGCCTGGTAATCTTTTGTTTCACACTGGACATTTTAATATTTTAATGTGTTATCTCGAATTTAGTCACCAAGGTGTCTGTTCCTTAAGCTTGTTATAACAGATTTCCTTGAATGACACGAACTAAAAAAAACAAACAACAACAAATACCTCACCTTTCTCAGTCTTTGCTGATTAGCCTGTGTAAGTGCTCACCTAATAATGCATCTAAAACAGCCTTATGTGAAAGTGTAGGGCCCCTCTGGAATTTTCTGTGTATGTATCTTGTCCTGGGCTTATACTTGTGACCATAGGAATTCTCCTGTTTACATGGATATGAATGTCTCTTTTCCCCTACTAAATAGGTTTCCTTCCAGTTCCGGGTGCTACACTGTACTTTCCACAGCTGGGACTCCTTTGCGCTAGGTAGCCACAACTTGACTGTTCTCCAGCAGTACTCCAGCTGCCCTGTGAGCTACCTCCCTGCACATATCAAGCTTTGTGATGGCAAGCCAGCAACAAGTTTCTTGATACAGTCCTTCAGACTGCCACCAGAAAGACTGGCACAGACAGGCATGCACCCATATGTGGTCACAGGTTACCCTGCTCCCTTTGAAACTGGGACCAGAGATCTGTCCTTGGAACAAGGGCCAGCTCTGCCCTAAGCATGAGAATGGGTGGGGGAAGGGCCAGCAAGTATGTCATGAGGTTTTCCTACTGTGTTAAGTATCCTTTTTATTTCTTTTTTTTTTTTTTT
>JAQZBX010006761.1:0-52331 GCA_029593785.1 Cabassous unicinctus | reverse complement strand
ATGTACAACAGCAATAGGATGTTAAAAAGTCAGGTTGAGCAAAGAGTATCTTAAATCTGTATTTTTACAGATAGCAATACCAACACTATGAGACTTTCTTGGGACATGCATGGAAGTGGAAAGAAGATAGGTCACGGTAATAGCAGGAAAGATAGACCCAATTAATTTACTAATAAAATGCTAAGGGCTGAGTTACAGGGGAATATGAAAATATTGAACCAGTGGGACCCTCAGACATTAGATGAGCTGTCATCTATTTGAAGAATTTTACCATGGACTCATCTGATAATCAGGAGAAAGAGAGCATGCCGGACAAAAGACCAGAGTATACACCCCACATGGTGCAGTCCTGGAAGAGCAGAGCAGACACCACTGGGAGAAAGGAATCAAATATTATCTAAGCCCTTCTATGCTATGCAAAGAACCAGTAAACTTGAACACAGGTCAATATGAACCAACTTGAAAAATAGGGGAGAAAGTGTGAGGAAAAAAATAGAATGGAGCACATGAGAGATGTAGATCTTATATGATTTTGTCGTCTCAGAAACCGAAGAGTGGCAGAATAGGATGGAAGAAATATTTGAAGAGATTATAGCCATTAATTCTACTAACACAATGAATGACAACAAACCACAGACCCAAGAACCCCAGGGGACACCCAGAAATAGAAATGGCAATTAATGCACCAGCCACAGCAACCACCGCCACCACACATGCAACTAAATATTCCCTTTGAAAATGTGGAAAACCAAAGAAAAAGGGAAAATCTTGTAGGCTATAAGAGGAAAAAGACACATCACATACAATGTAACAAAAATAAGTGTTATAACAGATTTCTCACCAGAAATTATGTGAACAGTTTACAATAAATGGCATCTTTTAAGTACTAAAAGGAACAAGGGGAAAAGAAATCTCATAATCAGAAATCTCTACCCAGTGAAAATATCTTTCAAAAACAGAGAAATACTTTTTCATATGACTCTACAGGCATTGAAAAGATAAGGGAACATTATAAACAACATTATTCTCATAAATTCTAAAACTTAGATGAAATTAGTAAAGTTTCTAAATGACACAAACTACAAAACTCATTTAAAAAGTAAAAGATAACCTGGATGTTCTTATATATACTAATGAAATCATTGAATTAACTATTTAAAATATTTGAACAATAAGGTTCCAGTCCTGGATGACTTCACTGAAAAATTCTATCATTTAAGGAAGAAAGCATATCATTTATAGAAAATCTATTACAAAAAAGAAGATGGAACACTTTCTTTACCCCTTGTTTTATGAAGCCAGCATTACTGTAATACCAAAGCAAAAACATTTCAAGAGAAGAAAATTATAGACAGATGCGCCTCATGAACATAGACACAAAATTTTTAAACAAAAAAACAGTAAATTGAGTGCAGCAAGACATGAAAATGATAATACATTTTGATCAAATGAATCTTACTTATGCGAAGATGATTCAACATTCAAAATTCAATCCATGTGAAACAATCTGATCAGTTTAGTGATGTATAAAAATTAGTTTATAAAACTCAACAACAACTCATACTAAAACTTTCAATAAACTAGAAATAGCAAAGATCTTCCTTCATCTAATAAAGAGCATCTGCAAAATATCTACAACTAACATTGTATTTAATAGTAAAAAATATAATACCTTCCAATAAAGCGGAAAGAAAAGAGTGTCTATTTCAATATTCTGACTCAGCATTGTACTGGAGGTCCTTGACATGAATAAGGCAAGGAAAAATATAAAAGGAAACAACATAAAAATAGAAATTATAAAAAGAAAGAAACAAATAGAAATTCTGGAATTGAAAATTTCAATAATTAAATTATCAGTAAGTGTAAAGTAGTTGCTACTTCTTGCTCACTAAGTCCAATCAACATAATGTCATCAATGTAATGGAATGATTGGGTGTGTTGTGATGTATTGTGGGAGGGAAAGAAAATCAAGTTCCCTGTGGATTAAATTATGACACAAAGCTGAAGCGTTGATATACCCCTGAGATGGGTGAGTGAAGGTGTATTGCTGGCCTTGCCAACAGAAAGCAAACTGTGTCTGGTTGTCTTTACTAAGATATTTGGAGAAAAGCAGTACTTGTCAGATCAATAGCTGCATATCAGGTACTATGTAATTTGATCAAGCAATGAAATCCCTTTTAGAACAACAGCTGCAATTGGAGTCACCATCTGGTTAAGTTTACCATAATCAATTGCCAATCTTAAGTGGTATATCAGTGTACTTTTATCTATAAAAAATGGACATGTATCTTTGTACAATGAGTATTCCTCACAATATAATTCCTTAAATGGACTTGTGTGTCATAGAAAGCATTAATTCATTCATTCATTCATATTTCCACTCACCCACCCATTTACATACATTAAATAAGCATTTATGGCATATAATTACACACAGTTGCTGTCCTCAAGCAGCTAACACCTGAACGGGAGATACTAATACTAATGCATTTGTCCAATTTTATCAAGGACCTAGTCCCAATATATTGGGGAAATATAAAGAAAAACAAAATCTCTCAACCCAGTAAAGGGCACAAAGGCAGGAGAGAAAGATAAACAATTTTATTTTTTGCATAAGCATTCAACCAGAATGTGATGCATCACAATCTGCTATAGAGATTGCAAATAAAGAAATCTCACCCTGTTATATATGTAGATACAGCCCATTACATATATGCTGTCAAGATAAAATATCACTTATCCTCAAATGAGAGGACTTGACAACACCATTTTCCGCTCATAGTTAAATGCTAAATTCATCTGGTGATTGGAATGTTTTTTGTGTTTGCTAATTGCCTATATCCAAATTAATGATAGAACTTCTCATAGCTCTATGATGGATGGCTAGTTATAACTGGGAGCCAGATGCCTGAACTAAACTTCCATGGAAATGGGGGAAAGGGTGCTAACTTCTTTGATGTTTATATTTCAGAGAGATGGCTCCCATGTCCTTGAGAAAGACATTCCTGGGCTGTAAAGTTGGCAATAGGCTTATTTAGTTTTAAAAAAGATTTACGTGCAACAATATGAATAAACTTTGAAACCATCATGTTGAGTGAAAAACCCAGACATGAAAGGACAAATAGTGTATGATTTCACTGACATGAAATAATTAGAATAAGCAAATTCATAGAGTCAGAACTAGATTATAGTTTACCAGGAACCAGGGTGGTGATAGGGAAAACAGAGTTAATGTTTAATTGGTACAAAATTTCTCTTTGGGGTAATGGGAAAGTTTTGGTAATGGATGTTGGGCATGGTAATTTTGAATGTAATTAAGAGTACTGAATTATATGTGTGGGTGTGGTTAAAAAGGGAAATTTGGGGTTGTATATATGTTACTAAAATAAAAATTCAAATTAAAAAAAACATAGGTCAGTACAACTCAAACACTGAACACTTCTGTAAATAATGGATTATAATTATTACTCAGATTATAATATTCTTTCACCAATTGTGGAAAAGTTATCACTAATGCAAAGTGTTAATAATGGGGAAGAGGGTATATGGGAATTCTGTATTTTCTGCATGACTTTTCTCTAAACCTACAAATTCTCTAATAAAAATTATTATAAGTTTAAAAAGATTTACTTACAGCTCAAAATGTCAAGGAAAGGATTTATAAAGACAAGTTTTCTAAAGAACACCTTAGGAAGAGGGAGAGGGGTTGCTTTCCTTTTCTGCATCAGGGTAAATTACTATTTTTTTCTTCTTGATTTATTTTTACCCTTAAATCATCCAGGCAGATTTTGGGGTCTGGAGATAAAAGGGTAACCAAGATAGACCGGAGACTATGATCTATTCAATTGAGATACTAATATGCATTAGATTTCTCTGTGCTTTCCCTTCTCCATGTTCCAAGCAGGTTGCTGGGCTTTTTCTTTTTCTTTTTTTTAGGTACTGGGATAGGGGAGTGAACCTGGGACCTTGTATGCAGAAGGCTGATGCTCAATCACTGAGCCACATTGGCTCCCCTGAGCGGGCTGTCTCCTGTTTGCTCCTTGTCTGCTCGTTGTCTGCACTCCTTGTCTGTTTTTCCTTTAGGAGGCACCAGAACCAAACCCCAGCCTCCCATGTGGAAGGAGGGAGCTCAACTGCTTGAGCCACATCCGCTTCCCAGGAGTTTGTTTTCTTCTTTTTATTTTCTAGTACATAAAGGACAATATTGTCTCTCTCTCCCGACCAAAAGAAAAACTTAAATGAAATGTTATTTTCAGTAAATTAAAGAGAGATTAGAGATTCAGGACACTGAGGTGAGTAAATGATGATGGTCTCTGTGATTAGGGGGGACTCTCCCCCAAGGTATGATACTTGCAATGGAGTTCAGTTTTAGTCCAGTGTTCCTACCCACGCTAAGAATTTTCTTTCGTTTGTTTTTCTTGTTATTGCGTTGCCTGAGGTGTATAAGGAAAGCAGCAGAGCCACTGCACTAGAAAGAACCAT
This sequence comes from Cabassous unicinctus, assembly GCA_029593785.1. Lineage (NCBI taxonomy): Eukaryota > Metazoa > Chordata > Mammalia > Cingulata > Chlamyphoridae > Cabassous > Cabassous unicinctus. Next base: position 47,849 of record JAQZBX010006761.1, on the reverse strand, counting down.
GACAATTCAGGAAAACTGGCATATCAGGAGCAGTGTGAAAAAGAGGCCAAAACGACTCCCGAACCCACCAAAGCCCGCGCACACTGCACCCTCTGTCCATCGCCTCCACCGTCCCAAGAGAAAGACTTTAGGAGCAGCTAAATGAGGTAAAGCCAAGGTAAAGGACAAACCACAAAGAAGACCTGCAAGACTGTCTGCTAAACCTGCTCCTCCAAAGCTGGAACTCAAGCCTAAAAAGTCCCCTGCAAAAAGGGAGAGAAGGTACCCAAAGGGAGAAAAGGTAAAGCTCATGCAAGAAAGGGTGGGAATGACCCTGCAGAAACCAGAGATGCCAGGACAGAGCAGGCACAGAAAGCTGAAGGTGCTGGAGATGCCAAGTGCAGTGTGTGCATTATTGATAACTGTGTGCTTCTGGTGACTGTACAATTTGAAATACTATTTTTTATGACATTTTATGAAAATGCAGAGTTTTGTTTTACTTTTTTTTTGTTTTTTTAAAGCTATGTTGTTAGCACACAGAACACTTCATTGCTGTTTTGGGGGCAAGGGACAATGTTACTAATAGAATATCTCTGAAGCAAGATTGATATGGGAGAGAAATCCTTTCCCCTCTAGTTTTTTGAGAGACTTCCTCTTTACTCCCAGGGAATCCCTGACATTGATAAACATTATTTACCTTGGCACAGATGCTTTATGGTGTGGAACAACTAAAATTCATTTTTATGTCCTCATGACCTCTTCTCTCTACATTCAGCGTACACTTGACTTCCTTTAACCCAGAGACCTACTGGGGCCTGACCCCATAATTAATTGTCTACCAGGATGTCAGGCGTTCTGGACTTTCCTGAGATGCCATGGAAATGGCATCCCTCAAAAGAGTAGTGATTCTTTTTTTAGATTGTGCATCATTCGACCGTTTTCATTTCATTTTCTTAAAGGCAGGGTCGGCTAATAAAAAGTTTTCAAACAACATGCTAAAGGTGAAATGTCAACCCTTACTCTAAACTTGCCGTATACAGAGCATCAATTGAAGCCTTCATTGGGTTTTATACTGGCTTTCTGATTATGGCAGTCTATTGAAGAAGGGATTTTGAAAGTTGTTGTATACTGTTAACGATTGCCTACCCATGGTCAGCCTAAATGCCGTGATTGTTTATGAAAAGAATCTTTAATAAAGCTGGATACAGTTTGGCTTGGGGAAAAAAAACAAAGAAACAAACCTGCGTATCAGCAAGAACCAGCATGATTTATCATTTAATGAGAGGCAGCCATCCTCAACCCCTTCAAATGATGGATCATGAAGACAAATTCATTTTGGTTTAAACCAAGAAAAGACATGGCATTTCCTGCTTGCCTGAGTCAAAGAGCTGAACTGTATGCCCTCTACATGAATAAATGCAGAAAAAATGTTGCTATTTACTGATATAGAGGTTTATCTAGTTTAGGTGGATGCTTAATGGAAGTGAGTAATCCATCCTCCTTGTGAGAAAATTCAGGAATCCTTGAACTGAAAAGAAAATGCTGGTTAGGTGCTCCACAAAAGGAAGGTAGAAAAAAGGTGAAAGGTGACACATTGCAGGCAGAAAACTGTGACAGGAAGTACGGAGCATGACTTTATTGGGAGTAACTGAGTAACTGCAAGCATTGAGACAACAGGAAGCATTACATGATAGTTAGAAGTTTAGACTTCATCGGAGAGATCCTGGGGAAAATGTAAATATAAAGGTGTTTTCCGGTAGAATCCAGTGGGACAGTGGGAGTGTAATTGGGTTGACAGGAATGAGTTGAGGAGCACTCAAGCTTCCACTGATAGGTCTTTGCACAGACACTATGTGATGAACACTTGTGGGGAGACTGTTACCACCCGCCCCCCCAAATTCTTTCTTGATACTTCATACACTCAAAAAACAAAAGCCAAAAATTGACGAAGGGAGCTTCTTGCTCCAGAAAAGCCTTAGGTTCCCCTTGGACTGTCCAACACTACTCCAGTCTTTCAGAGCAATAGCAAAGAGGCTATTGGACGTCATCAAGAGAATGAACCTGTTCTAGTTCGTGGGAATGGGAAAAGTGACCACATCTACAGAGTCAGGGAGAAGCTCGAGTCAACTTTATTGCTTCGGCATTTTGTGCTTTTGACATTTTCTTAACAATTATGACCAGGAGACATACGCCATTACTAACAGCAGAGAAGACGTCCAGAGATACCGTGACCCAGCCCAGGGCAAACCAAAGAGTGGATCAAGCTTTCTAGGGCATTTCCATGGCATTGTTTGTTCATTAGCTTTGATATTTTCTAGCTGCAACTTACTTTTTGCATGTTTCCTCATCATTAATGTGTAGGGGTTAGTCAGGGGTTCTTAACAGGGGTCCATGAGCTGGAATGAAATTCAGGAAAACATTATTCTTGTGGGGATGTGTTGGTGCGGGTGTGATGTATTTATTAAATAATACACAGTATAGTGTGGACTTAGTAAGGGGTCTGTGATTTCCCCCTGACTGGCAAAGGCGTCTGTGGAGCAAAAAAGTTTAAGAACTCCTGGAAGTTCTCAAAGACTCTATCTTAAGCTCCTTGGAATACTTGTAGTCATGAAGTCTGTTTAACGTGCTATTGGCCGTGTGCATTTTTACATTTCTTTTTTGAGTAAACTATCCAGTGACATATCACAAAGGTCTTAAGGAAGCTGGTCAGAAATACCAAGGAGAGCCTTTTTCAATGACATCAAATATGGGGTTTTTGTTTTTCCTCTTTTTCCCTCTTGGGAAGGAAACAAATCTATTTGGAGTTGAAAACCATGAAATGTGGATCATTACTAGTGTAATCATAAGATGAAATTTTACATTTTGAATTAAATAAAATAGACTATGAAAGATGGAAAATACAGCAGCATGCCTACAAAAAAAGAAGTGCATTATATGAGACCTGAAAATCTTTCAGAAAAGAATTTATAATTATGGAATAATTAGGACAGGAATAAAAGAAACTTCCAGGAAATCGAAGGCTTTTGAATGAGGTAACCCAATTTAAAATACTGAATATTTGAAATTTTCAAAGGCAGCAAAGTTATGTATCCAGTAAGATCTACATAGAATTACTTGGAAATATTTTATAAAACATTCCATTTCTTTTTATTTGTTTTGTTTATGCTTTCTTTCTTCCTTTGTATTTCCTCTTTATATGATGTTATTTGATGTTTGCTGTTATTAGTAAATCAAGATTTTAAAATTTTTTTCATCTTTTTAGCTCCTACAGGGTATCTTTTCTGAGAAGATTGGTATTATGAGATATGAAAATTTTTTCCATGATATTAAGGCTGAATTATACCCAGCTACTTTCAGATGAACACATCATAGTTACCAATGGGGCATTTATTGACATTCTTGTGTGCTTATATTTGCCAGAGAATACAGAAACTCTGAAATGAGCTGATATTTACATTCTTGGTGATGCTTTTTGTTTTGGAAGTTACCATAATTCTTAATATCATAAGAAAAAAAATTAACTGGCTGTATATTTTTATATGAGAAATATTTTATATACATATTCACATTTATAGATAATAACAGCTGTAAATATTAAATAACTAGCAGATTAGATAGATGACGGATAGATAGATAGATAGATAGATAGATAGATAGATAGATAGATAGATACATACATACATACATACATACATAGAAAGAAAGAAATAGGTGAAGAACACATGTTCTTTGATATACTTTGGCAAATAATATCACGGAGTAGATGAATTCAATTTTTGCTTTTTGGTAAACATTTTCTTCTCCAGCTTTCAGACTGAATAAATTTGTATCAAAAGAAAGTAGGGCATAGGCAGGTTAAATACTAACCCTATTTTCATTGGGATTAGAGTAGAGGATTTAAATGGCAAGTCAGAAGCATGTGCTAATGGTTGTTAGAAGAGCAAGTTTGTGTTGCTTATGACAATACTAAGAGTGATAAAGTTTAAAATACTGTTGCTTGCCTTGACTGTAAAAGGAAAACACAAAATAGAACTTTCTAATAATAAGTTTCTTTATTTATCAGTGGTGATGATTCTAAGAGGCATATATAGCAGAATTAAAATAAAAAAGATGAATAAATTTATGAAAACTCCATTATAGAATTGTGCTGCTGTATGTGGTGCCACTGATCTAGTTAATTAAAGTAATAAAATTAAACAAATGAGTAGAATTGAAAAACGATAAGGAGATAATACATGAAACTTTAAAAAAAAAACAAAACCTCTCTTTCTTTAGACTTCATTCAGATCTAAATATTTTGAGAACCTTACCTTATAAAGATACATGCAATATAGTAAACTAGGCATTCAAATATTAGTAATGAGGATTAGGCTAAGAGAAAATAAGAATGGAAAATTAATGAAGCACAAAGTCTCAGATTAATACAAAAAGCTAAAAAGGGTAGGCTGTAATTTTGACATTCTAGTTTTCTCTTCCCTAGCTTTCTAAAACCTAACATCATGGGAACAGCATAATTAGTTAAATTTCATGGTGAGTTGTCCAAAGAAAATTATTTAGGTGACTCAAATAGAAGTTAAAGACTATTAAGCTGATGCAAATCAGGGAGCATCCGAAGATCACATAGCACCCTAATTAAAGAAGGATCATGGTCTTTTCATAGAATGAGGAAAATAGAGTACTTTTCCTTTCCTGCTGCTTAGGCAGCAATATTCAACTTTAATGAAAATTGGGGTTGGAGGTCGGTCCTGCTTTTGCTTATTTTGGTTGGTGCAATCCAGAAAACCATCAGAACAGTATTGTTTTTGCAATCCTTACAATTTACCAGCAAGCACAAGTTCACAGAGTAGGGAAGGTATATAGCAATAAAAAAAAAAGTAAGGGAGCAAAAGAAGGCAAGAGAGAAACAAAGTCCCTCTATAATGTGCATTTTATTTCTTTTACATTGTATAAAGTAAAAATTAACAGAAAAATAAAGAAGCAAACAAAGCAAAATACAAAACCAGATCATTTCTGACACTGAGATGAGGAATCCAGATCTTTAGCCTCTGAAAAAGACTTTCTGTTACATAACAAATATCTTAGAAAACCATGTTTTGCAATAAACTATTGATTTTATAATCATCCTTGTAAGTTTAGGCTGTTAGTATGACATCAAGACAAATAATTAGTAAAAGCAATTCTAGGAGGAGGAAGGACGTGGGGTGGGTTGATTTAGAGGTGAATTTAATATCTAGGGAAGTAGGCACTCTGCACATCCTTCACTAAATCCTCATAAAAATTATTCTCCTCATCTAAGATTTTGAAAGATCCTGAAACTGACTTCTTGAGCATACATGCTGACAAGTAAGGGGGCAATAGTCTTTTCCTACTGCCAATAAAGTATAAAACCTCAAGCCAGTGGTCCTCAAATTTCAGTGTATCATAATCAGCTAGAAGGCCTGTTTAGACACAAATTGTAGGGCCCTGCCTGCAGAGTTTCTGATTTTGTAGTCTATGGAGGAGCCTGAGAATTTGCATTTCAATTCAGTTCAAATTTGATGATGATGCTTCTGGCCCAGGCAGGCACTACACTTCCTTAGACTACTTTTGTGCCCTCACTGTGTCTCAGAAATCCTAAAATGGGGTCTAATCAGTTCTGTCACTCAATGCTGCCAATAACTGTTCTGAATCTGTGTCACTCCAGATCTCCTAGCCCTACCCCATTACTACAGATCATGCTTATTGCTATTTCAGAGGAAATTGAGGATATGAGATATTGTATGCCCTCAAACTTGTTAACCCCTCATCCCCATCTCAAGCCTTCTCTTCTATACATTCGTTAAAAACCTTACCAATTCCTAGCTCACTCCCTTCTAATACTCTTCTGACAAAATTTGTCTTTACTTGGGATCCTGTGGCTCTTACTCCATTATTTTACTTTGTCAGTATATCTCTTCTAATCCTCTATCTTAAACTTTTACATTTTTTAAAATTGACTCCTAAACATTTTATGGTCATTCTCAACTAAAAAAAAAATCCACCCTTGATGCTGAATCCCTCTCTCTGATTAGTCCTTCACCATTTTCCTTTACTTCTCAGGCTCATTTCTATGAACTGTAGGCTCTAGTCCTTCTCTACTCCCGTTTTTTTCCCAGCCTCCAATTAATTCCTTAAATATTATAATCTACTGCATATGATAAAGAACACTCTTCTCTTTCCTTAACACTCACTGGTTCTCACCTTGTTTTCTATGAAAAAATTTCTCCTGTCCTTCCTTCCTTTCTTCTGCAATTCCTCGTTCTCTTTCTCTCTCTGCAATCTGTCACTTAAAAACAAACAAACAAAAGCACATGCAAAATAAACTACCGGATTCTCCTTATCAATGCCTTTTAAATGTTCTTGTCCCCTAGGATTATTATCTCCCTGGCCTTCTGGTTTTGACTCTGTATGCTCTTTACTAATCTCTTTTTCTTCTCCATTTACCCACCAGTTACTGACATCCAGTTCTGTATCTCCTTCTCTGACACTGTTCCTAAAATCTGGATGCGTATAAACAATAGCCAGTTTGACTTCTGTATCCAGATCAACCACAGACATCTCAAGCTCAGGATGACCAAACACAACTTATCCTCTATATCCAAACACCTTCAGAAAATGCAAACAAAAAACAACCACCCATCCAAACCAACATCTTGTCCTCTTGAATATTCTCAGTAAATGGCAATTATGACCAATTCTTTCTCTTCCTTAACGACCACATTCAATTGCCATATCCCATTAATTCTACTTCCAGAACATCTTGACCTCTATAATAGTCAGGGTTCTCCCAGGAAACAGAATCAACAGGAGATATCTGTAAATAATATGAGATTTTATGAGTCTCTCACATGACCGTGGGGATGCACAAGTCCAGGGTCCACAGGCAGGCTGCAAACCAGGGACTCCGATGAAAGTCCAGTGAAAGGTCCTTGATGAGTTTCTGGGAGAAATTGGCTGTCCAAAGACGAGCTGGGAAATTCTCTCTGAATGTTGAAATCACTTCCTCTTTTAAGGTATTCAACTGATTGTACAAAAGCGTCATCCATTGCTGACGGTAATCTCCCTGTCTGATGCAGATATAATCAACCATCCACCCAGTAAACTCACTGGTAACTGAAATCCATAAATATTATTGTATTGCAATTAACCCAGTGCTTGCTAGACCAAACATCTGGACACAATTACCTGGCCGAGTTGACACATTAGCCTAACCATCACAGTCCACTCCTTGTCAACTCAGCAACCGCACACACTACCTTAAACCATAAATCTCTAAGTAAAAACAATAACAGACAAGACATATATATTTCCACCTAACAATGTTCAACTCACCTTGTACAACTGGAAATGCATTAATTCCCTACAGAATCGGGTGCAGGTCCTTGGGTAATATTCTCTCTTAAACTTAACATCCTTAAATATTATAACATGAAATTGATACAACTTTTCATATGATAGGGGAAAAGTTGGGGGAAGAAAACAAAGAAATTCATTTTGTGTACATATACAATCATACTCATAACAAAAAAAGGAAGAAGGGTTCATGACTTTTACAGTCCCTATTTCTGTAACTGGTCACATGGTCAATGTTCATATTTATCACTACTTTCTTCCACTACCCATTCCATATTCCCATTACCCTCAGCAAGCACTTCAGCTGGCCGTGGTTCTTTGCCTGGTGGAGTGACCCAAACTTTCATTCCTGATGATACTGGGTCATTGTTAGTCCTGCTTAGATTGGTATGTTGCAATTTTCCATTGAGTTTAATCACAGGGCATGACAGTACTAGGAGATGCCCAAGAGGATCTCCTGTATTCCAGGTAAACTCTTCCTTACCCCCATTATACAGATGTAGTCCTATTTACCCTTGATAGTCACGATCAATCACCCAAGCCAGTAAAGGAATTCCCTAATTTGTCTGTTGATTCACAGGTAAGAGGAGCCCAAAGTGGCCAGGCAGCAGTCTTAACTTCCAGTTCAATGGAATCATTGTTGTGTTCCCTGGTGGCAGCACTCCTCCCTTTGGGACTAAAATCTGTAGACCAGCAGAGCTTAAGGTTGCAGGGACAGAAAGTAAAATTTTCCTAGTGAGTCACTAGGAGTAATAGTGAGTGGTGCCATTACCATTTCCACCCCTTGATTCCTGGACCCATGAATCCTGATTATAGGAGAAATAGCACCATAGAGTGGACACTGATTTAGAGCATACACAGCCTCCTGGAGAAATTGCCCCAGCCCTGCGAGGTATTGCCACCTGGTTGACGCCATAATTGAGTCTTCAAAAGGCCATGAGCATGTGCCCATTTCTGCACATCATTTGCTGTGAAATGGGTTCCTTGATCAGAAGCAATACTGTGTGGAATGCAATGGTGGTAGATAAGGCATTCGGTAAGGCCACGGATAGTAGTTTTGGAAGGAGCATTGCTTGCAGGAAATGCAAACCCATATCCAGAGTATGCGTCTATTCCAGTTAAAACAAATCACTGCCCCTTGCATGGTGGAAGTGGCCCAAAGTAGTCAACCTGCCACCAGGTAGCAGGCTGGTCACCTCGAGGAATGGTGCCATATCAGAGGCTGAGTGTGGATCTCTGCTGATGGCAGATTGAGCATTCAGCAGTGGCTGTAGCCAAGTCAGCCTTGGTAAGTCGAAGTCCATGTTGCTGAGCCCATGCATAGCCTCCATCCCTACCTCCATGGCCACTTTGTTCATGAGCCCATTGGGCAATGACAGGAGTGGCTGGAGAAAGAGGCTGAGCATTAGCCACAGAGCGGGTCATCTTATCCACTTGATTACTAAAATCTTCCTCTGCTGAAGTCACCCTCTGGTGAGCATTCACGTGGGACACAAATATGTTCATGTTTTTTGCCCTCTCAGAAAGGTCTACCCACATACCTTTCCCCAGACCTCCTTGTCACCAATTTTCCAATCATGTTCCTTCCAAGTCCCTGACCATCCAGCCAAACCATGGGCAACAGCCCATAAATCAATGGGCAAACGCACCTCTGGCCATTTCTTCTTCAAAGGAAAATGAACAACCAGGTGCACTGCTTGAAGTTCTGCCCACTGGGAAGATTTGTTCTCACCACTATCCTTCAATGATGGCCTAGAAAAGGGTAGCAGTGCTGCAGCTGCCCACTTTCAGGTTGTACCTGCATATTGTGCAGAACCATTTGTAAACCAGGCCCAAGTTTTCTCATTTTCAGTCAACTGATTGTAAGGGACTCCCCAAGAGGCCAAAGCTGTGTAGAATGCCATGGCAGTAGATAAGACATTTGGTAAGTCCACGGATGGTAGTTTTCGAAGAAGCATTGCGTGCAGGAAATGCAAACCCATATCCAGAGTATGTGTCTATTCCAGTTAAAACAAATCGAGACGGTAACATGGCGGGAGTGGTGACCATGGGCATTTGGTCTACTTCTTCATGTAACTTACTTGTGCCATCAGGACCTGCTCTAGCCCTATATCATATATACCACTTCGACTTTATTATGGAGTGCTGCTGTGCACACCCAACTTTATGGTATGGTGGATTAGACAATACCCAGCTCATGATAGGCAACTCAGGTCTCATAGTAATTTGATGGCCCATGGTTAAGCATTCAGTCTATACTAAGGCCCAGTAGCAAACCAAAAGCTGTTTCTCAAAAAAGGAGTAGTTGTCTGCAGAGGATGGCAAAGCTTTGCTCCAAAATCCTAAGGGTCTGCATTGTGATTCCCCTATAGGGGTCTGCCAAAGGCTCCAGACAGCATCTCTATTTGCCACTGAAACTTTCAGCACCATTGGATCTGCTGGATCATATGGCCCAAGTGATAGTGCAGCTTGCACAGCAGCCTGGACCTGTCGCAGAGTCTCCTCTTGTTCTGTTCCCCAATCAAAACTAGCAGCTATTCTGGTCACTTGGTAAATGGGCAGGAGTAGCACACCTAAATGAGGAATGTATTGTCTCCAAAATCTGAAGAGGCCAACTAAGCATTGTGCCTCTTTTTTGGTCATAGGAGGGGCCAGATTCAACAGCTTATCCTTTACTTTAGAAGGGATATCTTGACATGTCCCACACCAATGAACGCATAGAAATTTCACTGAGGTATAAGGATACATGTATTTTTGTTGGATTTATCGCCCATCCTCTCTCACGCAAATGCCTTACCAATAAGTCTAGAGTCTTTGCTACTTCTTGCTCACTAGGTCCTATCAACATGATATCATGCATATAATGGACCAGTGTGATGTCTCATGGGAGAGAAAGATGATCAAGGTCCCTGCAGACAATATTATGACATAGGGCTGGCGAATTGATATACCCCTGAGGCAGGACAGTGAAGGTATACTGCTGGCCTTGCCAGCTGAAGGCAAACTGTTTCTGGTGGTCTTTACTAATGGCAATTGAGAAAAGAGAATTCACCAGATCAACAGCTGCATACCAGATACCAGGGGAAGTGTTGATTTGCTCAAGCAATGATACCACATCAGGGACAGCAGCAGCAATTGGAGTCACCACCTGGTTAAATTTACAATAATCTACTGTCATCCTCTAAGATCCATCTGTTTTCTGCACAAGTCAAATAGAATTGAATGGGAATGTGGTGGGAATCACCACCCCTGCATCCTTCAAATCCTTGATGGTGACACTAATCTCTGCAATCCCTCCAGGAATCTGGTATTGGCTTTCATTTATTATTTTGCTAGGTAGGGGGAGTTCTAGTGGCTTCCACTTGGCCTTTCCAACCATAATAGCCCTCAGTTCACAAGTCAGGGATCCAGTGTGGGAATTCTGCCAGTTACTAAGTATGCCTATTCCAATTATGCATTCTGGAATGGGGAAATAACCACAGAATGGGTCCAGGGACACACTGGACCCACTGTGAGATGGACCTGAGCTAAAAGTCCATCAATCACTTGACCTCCATAAACCCCTACTCTGACTGGTGGACCACAGTGACATTTTGGGTCTCCTGGAATTAATGACACGTCTGAGCCAGTGTCTAATAATCCCTGAAAGGTCTGATCATTTCCTTTTCCCCAATGCACACTCTGGTAAAGGGCTGTAGGGGAAAGGTAGGAGGAAGAGTAACAGTATAAATTTTGGGTAATTTAACAGGATCCTTCCCCAAGGGGACCTGGCCTTCTCCTCATTCAAGGGGCTCTGGGTCTGTAAACTTTCTGAAGTCTGGGTATTGATTAAGGGGCTGTGATTCTCTGCGCCTGTAATTTGAGTTAGGATTTTGTTCACTCAACCTAGAACTCTTCTGCTTATACAGATCCAGAAAAATCATAATAGACTGCCCATGTATTTCACTTCTTGGTACCCCAGGATCTATTAGCCAATGCCATAACTCCATGCTGACTCAGACTATTCTGAGCGCTGCTTTGACTTTGCCTTTCATTGAGGTAGTCACACCCACCTTGCCTTTGGCAATTAACTGCTGATACTTGACTTTTACCAGACTGAGATCCAATCATCCCCATAATGTTTGAGGATTCTAATTTCATTGCAATCTTCCCTACAGTAATATCTGGACTACAGAGAAGAGCACCCACAGAGCTCTTCAGAGAAGATGGGGCTAGTCTTACAAATTTATTCCTCAAAGTCCTGGTTAAAGTTGTGTCCTCTGGACATTACTGGGGTGGGTGGGCAGGTCTCAAATAGTAAATCCATTCTAGCATTCCAATCTCTCTAAGCCTTTGAATTCCTTCATCTACTGTATACTAGGGCAAATCAGGCATCTCAACCTTAGACATGCTAGGCCATCTTTTAGTCCATGTTTCAGTCAGCCAACCAAACAGTTTGAGCCCTTTCTAACCCCTAGAGCTACAGCGTTGAATCCAGAATTTCTGCTTAATGGGCCCATATCAATAAATTCAGCCTGATACAACTTTATATTCCTTCCACCATTATCCCATACCCTTAGTATCCATTCCCACATATATTCCCCTGGTTTCTGTCTATATAAGTTGGAAAACTCATGCAGTTCTTTCAGAATATAGCGTAATTCCTCATAAGTCACACTTTGTATTTCACCTTTGGGGGCTTGTTGTGATTTTAGTCTGGTTATAGGTATCGAAGACAAGAGGGGTGGTGGGGATGGGTAAAGAAAAGGATTAGAAATGTCTTGCAAGCTACTGACCTCAGGGCATTCTTTTGCATTTTCTTCTGGTGAGACAGGATTAATCTCTTCAGGCAGGGGTTGGAAGGTAGATTCCTCAGGGCAGACTAGAGGTTGGGCAGTGCACCCTACAATTTGGTTGGTACCTGCCTCAGGGCTGGAAGGAGGTCCGAACTCCCTGGGGCAGGCCAGAGGCTGGGCAGTGCAGGCTTCAGTTTGGCTGGTGCCTTCCTCAGGGCTGGGAGGAGGTCCAGGCTCCCTGGGGCAGGCTGGAGGCTGGATGATACAAGGTTGATAAGTTGTGGTCTCCACAGGGCAGACTATTGCAGGTTTATCTGGTAAAGCCTCAGCAGAATTTAGGGTTCCAATGACCCCACCAATATTATCATCATCCCATATGTCTCCATCCCAATCCTCGGGGTTCTACGCCTTTCCAATCAATGCCTTCACTTTAATTGCAGAATCCCTGCAGGGTTGAGATTTTAGTTTCCTCTGTAATTCTACTTGTACAATGAGAATCTGAGTTTGATTCTCAGATATCTCAAGTCTGTGGCTACAGGAGACAAGATTTTCTTTTAGGGCACACATAGCAACTTTCACATCATTATGCAGCATTTAAGTTTCAAATTTGAAGGCTTTAGCTCATCTCTCTCTTTTGTAACTGCATCCAGAGTATCTAGGAGGAGCCAGCCAACATCATTATACCTTTTGACTCCAAAAAATTCTGTTAAGGTGTTGAAAACATGCTCACCCAGATCCTTGCTCACCCAGATCCTTGCTTCTTATAAGCGTGGAAGTAGGGGAATCCAGTGATGCTATTTTGTGTGTCTCTATTGCCAGCTCACTCCATGGACTGTTAGCAACCTCTTCATTATTGGACCGAAAGTCATTAGTACCCTTGAGTCCAATTAGAGTAGAGAGCCAATTAGAAAAGCCCCAGAACCACCTCAGACATCCCATATTTAAGACTCTGTTCCTCAAGAACCACTCCCAGTACCAAGCTGTATTAGTCAGTGTTCTCCCGGAAGCAGAATCAACAGGTAATAATATGAGATTTTATAGGTCTCTCACATGACCGTGGGGATGCACAAGTCCAGGGTCCACAGGCAGGCTGCAAACCAGGAGCTCTCATGAAAGTCCAATGAAAGAGCCTTGATGAGTTTCTGGGGGAAGCTGGTTGTCCAAAGATAAGCTGGGAATTTCTCTCAATGTTGAAATCACTTCCCCTTTTAAGGTATTCAACTGATTGGATAAAAGCATCACCCATTGATGATGCAATCTCCCTGATTGATGCAGATGTAATCAGCCATCCACACAGTGATGTGGTCCCTAACTCACTAGGGACCGAAGTCCATAAATGTTATTGTATTACAATTAGCCCAGTGCTTGCTGGACCAAACACCTGGACACAATTACCTGGCCAAGTTGACACATTAGCCTAACCATCACAACCTCATTAACACAATTTAGTAATTCCACTGATATTCCTTCCTGATGTCTTTGTTCTTTGCTTGCTCAACTTCATTTCACCCTCCACACTGAGGATCTTTCTAACATATAAATCTGATCATATGGTTCCTTTACTCTAAATTCTTCAGTGACTCCTACCACTGAAATAAATGCAAATTTTTTAGCATAGCATTCATGTTTCTGACTCCTACAGTCTTTAACATTTTTATATTCTGCCAATGCCCCCTTCCCTGTGTTTGTTTCAACCATGCTGAACTGCTTTTAGGTAACCTGAACACTTCTTGCATTTTCTGTCTTCTAGGACTGTGTCTTTTCAAGAATGTTCTTCCCATCTTATCTCAAGAAAAATACTCACTGTTTTATGGTCAGATAAAGTATCAATATTTTTTGTGTGTAGTCTTCCCTGACTCTAGAACACATTGCAGTTTTTCTGTCCATTGCAGCTTGTATGTACTTGATGCTAACAATTATTGTTTTATTTTAAAATTGTGTTGCGTAGTTGTTTTTGCATCTCTCCAGTAACTGGCCTCATTTCTCATTTTTGAATCTTTTTTTACACAGTGAATGCTCAAAAAATGTCTTTTGGGAGAAGAAAGAATACTGAATGACTAAGGGACTTTTGGTGTTGATCTCCAAAGTGATTATTATATAAAATGTTCTCCCTGTAATTTTCTCTTTAGTATTTTTCACCTCCTTTAATTATTCAGTAAATTAGACTTCATCAATAACTTAATTATATCAGACATTAGAATGGTCGAAGGACTCTGCTTTCTGTATGAGATAAATTAAATATTAGTTGTTATTTAATTTGCATTTGGAGAGTATGTCTTCTCTCCAAAGGTAGACACTAATGGTACTGAAGTTTTTATAAGGTCTATGAAATATCCAAGTGTTCATATATTTGTTACTTGGTAAATACAAGAAAAATCCCAACACGAGGGGAAATATTCCTTTGTTTGAAAACACTGAGAAGCATCCTTAATTATTAAATTGGTATCCCCCTTACAGAAAAGAGCAATGATTGTGATCCACAGTTCCTGAAAAAATAATGAGCTATGGTTGAAGTTCAGACCATATGAGAATTATTCAAGGTATAACATTCTGCTCTGCTGAATTCCCATTGTGTCTTTTTTATACATCTTGGTTTTATTCCCATTGTGTCTTTTTTATACATCTTGGTTTTATATTTGGATATTATTTATATTTAGATCACCCAGAACTTATAAATAGATGAACTAGAAATAACTTAGATGATTTCTATTTCTAAGGAAATATGAAATATTTCATGTGTTCAGAAACAGTTCAAATTTCTAATATCCTTAGAAATGAGGACCTAGACATTAGAACTTGTCTTGGTATATTTGCAAATTTCAATTTCCTTTCCTTTTCTAAGCCTGCCTCTTTTTTTCTTCTCTAAAACTTATGAAAGTTTCTTTGAGAGCCATGAAATATAGGGAAATGTTTCTCTAGTATATTTTTTACACACTTCTGTAGTTCTTGTTTTTCAACATTTAACCTACTATCTCCATGTTCTTCTGGTGCTATAAATTCAACACATGGGCAGGGAGGGAGAGACAAACAAAGCAGGCATTGTATCAGTAAAGGTGTGTGACAGTTTGAGATAAAAGTGGAAAACCAAGTGTGTAATTTGATTTATGTTGTAAAATGAATGAAAGAGTATTGAGAGATAAAAATGAAAACACAGTCTTGATATATATCATTGAGGGCTTTAAATATGAAGGTCAGGGCTCTTTTTTTCCCCACCATGTTCATTTGGGTTTTATTCCTTGTACACAAAGGTGATTCAACCCCAAAAAATCA
Source organism: Cabassous unicinctus (assembly GCA_029593785.1). Lineage (NCBI taxonomy): Eukaryota > Metazoa > Chordata > Mammalia > Cingulata > Chlamyphoridae > Cabassous > Cabassous unicinctus. The sequence continues at coordinate 32,454 of JAQZBX010006761.1, read as the reverse complement.
ATTCGCGTAATACATCACATTAACATATTGAAGGGAGAAATCCACATGATCACCTTGATTGACACAGAAAAGGCATTTGACAAAATTCAGCATCCTTTTTTTTGTAATAATGAACTTTATTTTTAGAGAGGTTTTAGATTTACATTTACAAAAAAGTTCCACCAAAAGAATAAGGAATTCCAATATAACCTTCCTTCCCCACACCTACAGGGATAGTTTCCCCTATTATTAACAGCTTAGTTTATTAACCAATTAGTCATATATTTGCTACAATTGATGAAACAATATTGAAGCATTGCTACTAACCAACGTCTATAGTTTACATTATGATTTTCACTTTTTGCTGTACAAATGTGAAGGTCATTGGTTATTATTATTTGTATGTTTTGATCTTCATCTACGTATTGATTTATCTTGCAAATTATCAACTCAATTTTAAAGAGACATTCTTTTAACCTAAAACACTAGGTGACACACTTCTGTTTTCAAAGTTGTTAAACACCCAGTATTTAGATAGTTCTTAAGTTGAAATTTTGTTAATACGCAAAAGACACCTTAGGAAAGTCTGGAATTTGATCAAGTCTCTTGGAATTTCGGAATTTCTAGGATCGTCTGGTAAATAATACAGTAGCAGATGCCACAGACTCTGCAAAAGTGTTGTGGCTAGGGCTTGTAAATTAGACTTGTGGGTACCTAAGGAAAGATGCGACGTGTGTGGGAGTGTGGGCCTGTGTTGGAAGTCAACGATGCCTTGTGTGTCAAGCCTGTCAAAGTGGATACACACATCGAAGTCCACATACTGACTGGTCCGGGGCTCTCTCAAAATCTGGTTGCTATTCCTTAGACTCTGTCTCAGTGCCAAGATAATTGGACCATTTTATAATGTGGCATAGTCTAAGAGAATGGACGCTTAGGAGAACCATGTTCCTGAGTGTTGTGGTTATAGGGAGTTGACGCATACAATCCCTTTCTTTCTTCCCAGAATTCCGAACCAATGGAGAGACATGCATGGATTCTGGTAAATGAAAGTCGCAACATCACCATTACTTCTGATGAAGCCTTTGGAGAATGTGTGTTTGGACGTTCCTGCTGTCTTACCCTTGAGTTGGAGATATTTACCAGCCATAGTGTCTCGCCCTGATGACTCATCAACCACCTCCTCCCTCTGCACCTTGCTGCCTGGGGGAGCAGATCACAATGCAACTGGGCGGCACAGGGACCTCAGAAGCTTCATTGTTTGTGGAGAGCAGAAGATAAGAGAAAATTAAAATGGACTGAGCCTAGTTCCTCCCCACCTAAATACCAATTAGCAAAGCCATCGTTTTACCCTTGTAGGATGTGACTGAAAAACTGGGATAGGCAGAATGTCTCATGCTGATTCAGGTCTCTCTGCATAAAAAAGGGGTAGGAAATAAAATTTCTTATGTGATACTCACAAACACACATTTCTTTCCAAGTGCATAGTAATAGGTATCATTTCTCTTGCTTTTTATTTATAGGGAACACTAAAAATTTATTTTTTCTCTTTCAGAGCAGATGGATTGTGACTTCCTGAACAGATGTATGGCAAACAGCCTAGATGTTGTTGTTTTGAGAGTAGAATAAGAGAATTCTATGAATTTTGCCTTTATCACATAGAAATTGATTTCCAGACCAAGTCAGCTATGCCTCAAACAGAAATTCTTGTAACTAAATTTTTGTTTGTCAGCATTGCCATGTCTACTACTCCTCAGTCCTCAAGGGGGCTCAGATACTATTATACTCCTGACATTGTGGGGACCTCTGAGGTAGACCCCAGGGTGAGAATTGCTGGAAACCCTATTGTGCTATCACAAGGCACATAATACTCAGGTCCTCTTAAGACCCTAGTTGTGTCCCAAGCAACTCACTGGATGGGAGAAAATAAACAAATCTTTGCACATTTTAGATGTTGGGTTGTGTTAGGGCTGGTAATAAAATTAAAAGTTCTTGCTTGGAGTGATTTTGGAGGTGGGAAGTTCGGGCCCAGCTGAGAATTTTAGGCCACTCTTTGCAAAAGTGATCTTACATTCTGGATTTTGCCAGAACATACCATAGTACCTTAGAATAGTTTAGTATTTTTTTACTGATATGGGTATACTCTGAATTTCTGAAGCCATCATCTTCAGGAAGAATTTTTTTTCTTCTTCTACCTTTCCCTCATCCACAGTAACAACAACAAAAATACTTATAGACTTCTAATCCATACAATAGTCCTAAAAGGATATAATTACAGATTTTTTTGTTGTTGTTATTGTTGTTTTTAGTTTTAGTTTTAGTTTTTTATTAGCTAGGAAGCTATGAGAGTGATAAGGAAACTTAAGTAAAGATTTGATTAGCTATAGAAAGCATTAGTAGCCTAGTCATTATGATTACTTACAGCCCTGCACCAAATATTTCACGTGTTCAGAAACAGTTCAAATTTGTAATATTTGGATATTCTCCTTTTTACCTCTGTAGCTTTTGAAGCGATCTACAATCTTATCATCTTGAAGATCTGTTTCAATATACTATTACAAGTTCATGCCTGGCTTAAACATGCTATAAAATCCTTATCAATTGTGTCGTTCTTTGCCTTGAAATATCTAAGTCCAGTGCAGTTGCAGTAATAGAGACAGACATCTATTTCATTTTTAAATGTTTGGGTTACCAGCTACAATGAGAATAAAAAGTAAGCTATAGAGAATCACCACTCCAAAATGCAGTTGGGCTAAAAGTTTTGCATACAACTTCCCTGAGGCTGCAACACTCCTCTTACTCCTCATAGATAATACCAACCATAAATTTTCAACACAAGATTTTTAAAACTTTAGACCAGTTTTCATTTTAATAATGTGTTAGTAGAAAACTCAGACTTGGTTTCTGAAAGATTCCACAATAGGGTTAGGGTAAATTGCATCTATTTGATATTTGAAAGCTACTTGATGAGAAGCAACCATAATTATTTTCCTGTTTATTTTTAAAGGTATAGACAAGTTCCTTAATACGACTTCCCTTTCATTCTGATAGTGATCATTTGTATTTTCTCACTTAAATTTATGTTTTATATTTTTATTTATTTGGCCAGAGATTGATCAATTTATTCCTTTCAAAATATCAGCTTTTGGCAATATTTTTTTCAAATGTTTCATTTCTATTTGATTGCTTTATTTTCTTATCTTTATTATTTCTTTTCTTCTACTTACTTTGAGTTTAATATCCTCTGTAATATCAGCTTCTTAAGGTGGAAATTCAGATAAATGGTTTTAAACATTCTTTTCTAATATATTTAAATTTATAAATCAATCTGAAAGCACTGGTTTGGATTCATGACACAGATTTTGATTGCTTGTTTTGCATTATCATTCAGTTTGAAATCTTTTCCAACTTACTTTGTGATCTACAGGTTATTTAAAACATGTTAATTTTATAAAGTGGGGAATTTCAAGACTTTATTTTAAGAATTTTTCTTTTTAATGAGTTCCAATTTAATTTTCTCATGATTAGAAAATATATTATGTAAAATTTTCAATCTTTTGAAGTTAATTGAGACTTGTTTAGAGCCCAGTATAAGGGCTATCTTTTTATTGTCCAAGTTCACTTGAACAAAATGTGTACTCTGCAGTGGTTGTTTAAAATGTTCTGTACCTATCAAGGCAAACTGGGTAATATTGGTATTCAACTCTTCTATACGGTAACTGGTTTCTGTCTACTTTTTATCAAATACTGACAATTATGAGTTAAAAACTCCAACTATGCTTGTCAATTTGTGGTTAGATTTTCCTTCATACATTTTCAATCTTTGTTATTAAGAACTTACACATTTAGGAGAATAATGTCTTCCTGATGAAATGACCTCGTAATCATGATGAAATGTACCTCTTTGTCTTTGAAAACATTGTCTTGAACTCTACTTTATCTGATATCAATAGAGGCATGCAGCTCTAAAGTTTTATCTTTTGATTGACTTTTTTTAAATCGTTTTTAACTTTTTGTTTTGAAATAATTTTAGGAGAACTGCAAAAATAAAGAATTCTCCTGTATCTTTCACTGACATAACCGTGGTATAAATATCAAAACTAACAAATTCACAATGGTACAACACTATTAACCAAGCTGCAGAATTCATTTGATTTTGGCAATTTTTCCACTAATGTCTTTTTCTGTTCCTAGATCAATCTAGAATCCCATGTTGTATCTACTCTCCTCCAATCCATGGCAACTTGTCAGTCTTTCCTTGAATTGATAACTTTGACATTTTTGAAGAGTGCTGGTCAGTTATTTTGGGGTTCCTGATGTTTGCTCAGAAATGTGTTACATTTTTGGAAATGATTCTATAGAGGTGATGAGCACTTCTCATACTCATCATACATATCCATAGAGGTAACGAGCATCACGTCAGGGACGCATGAGGCCAATGTGTCTCAATAACGATGACGATGTCCTTAATCCCTCAGTTAAGGTGCTGACTGCAGGTTTATCCATACTAAAGCTATTTTTCTCTTTATGATTAATAAATATTTCAGGGGAGGTACATTGAAAAAAGCTAATATTCTGTTTCTCCTTAAACTTTCACCCACTAAGATTAGCATCAATCTGTAGATCTTGCTTGTGGCAATTATTACCATGGTGGTGTAATGGGTATTTTATATTTGCCTCATTACTTTTATATTTAATAATTGGAATTCTAATCTAAGGAATATATGTTCCTACCCCCCTCCCTCTTTCCTTCCTCCCCTCTTCCCTTCCTCTCTTCCTCCCATCTTTATTCAGACTAAATCAGTTTAATGCTACAGAATTTTGTGTTCCAGGTAGTCTGATTATGTTCAGGATAATTTTAATGAAGCATTATTTTCCTTAAGGAGCCAGTTTTTTTACATGGATGTATAGGGATAAAAAACATTTCTGTTAGCCAGATGAAGAATAATATGTAGAGAGTGTTCCTCTATCTCTGTGTCTTTGTCTCTTTCTCCCCATCCACCCTCTTACCACCAGAGATTTAAACTTAAAATTACTTTTTATTCACAAATTTATTTTTAAGTTTTTTGTCAATAAGTGAAGTATATTTTCTTAAATATATTTCTTAAAAATGGTGGCCATATAGTCACCATTTAAATACTTCTTTGAAATCCTATAGTACCTCTAAAACAGACCAACCAACCAACCAATTAACCATAAAAAAAAAAATTCCTCTGCATATGTCTGCACATTTACTGTCTTCTCCCCCTTTCTTTTTTTATCCAAGATCATTATACTCCTGTTGGATTATTTCCCTCCCATCTCCCACCTCCTCAAGGATCTTTCTCTAACAATTATTCTTGTTCTTTCCAGTAGCTTCAAACTCTTTAACTTTATTTACTCTTTCACTTCAACATATAATTATGACGAGGCTTTCTCATGTTGAAAGCAAAACAAAAAAGAAATACAAAGCTAATAAGCCTCTTACCATCTATCCAATCTTCTATTCTGTTACCAGTCTTTCTTTTTCCTAGCCAACTTCAATTTAGAGGAAATAAGAGTCCCATTTTTTACATTCTCACAATATATACCCTCATCGGTCCATCCTTTTGTGTTCTTCCTTGGCCATTTCTTTTAACTTTCCACAGTAAAGTTTATCAATTACTTCCTTGCTTCTAAATATAAGGATTTTTGTTGTTGTTGTTCTCATTTTATATAACTACTTTTCATCATTTAAAATTTGGCCAAAACTCTTTTTCTCATGACGATTGTAATAGCACTCCCTGTTGGTTCTCCTCTTTTCACCTCTCTGTCCATTCAGTTCACGTGAGATGAATACCTTCTCTGTATACTCCTTTAAACATGGCATTTCCTAGGGCCAAAAACTTGATCTTCTGTCTTTTGATTCTACTCTTTGCCTGGTCTCAACTCACATTTGCTGAAGTCCCTTGTCTCCCCTTAGATCACTGTCTTGAGTTCAAAATCCATAAATCCAAATAGATTTCTCCAACTGAATAAGCTCCTGATACTCATCCAGGTAAACCTATTTCTATATTACCCCTGTAGTTTATACATAGCTCCAGAAGAATAGCTAACCCATAACTCAGTCTCTGCCTCCTTCACATGACCTTCTGTCTCCTTTCTGTCTCCTCCTGTGGCTTTTACTCCTGGGTCCAATTTCCTTTGCTAATAAGGACTCCAGTTATATTGGATTAAGGCTCACACTGATACAATTTGACCTCATCTTAATAGGATCTTTGAAAATCCTATTTACAAATGAGTTCATACCCATAGAACTAGGGATAAGACTTAAATATTCTTCTGGGGGAGTCAACCCCCATTTGATTGAAATTAAATTTATTCTCCTGGTATCTTGGAAGTCTTTTCCTTACAGAACATCATAATATTTTTCAGGTGCAGAATGATCCTGAAACAAAACATGAAATCAAGATGCAAGCTCTACTTTACCCGCTGTACAGGTAATTAATATCAATTTACCATCTCACTGAGAAAATGAACATGATATATTTGTAACAAAAGACATAACCATAACACTCACAAGTCCATATTTCACCAAGGAATGAGTACTTATCCAGACATTGAGAAAAAACAACATATGCCTCTAGAATTAAGAAATCTATTCAAGTTTATTACCTGGAGTAACCTAGTCCCTAATAAGTAAGAAAAGGGCACATTTATACTGAACCAGTTATTGGAAGACCTATTTTTTCATTGCCAGCCCTTATGGATTATAGAGTGTCACCCTTGTTGGCCAATGATTCTCAATTTCAAAATATGCCATCAACCTATATTCTTATCTGTAATTATGGTCTTTTTAGAGATGATGAACTTATGTGTATTTCATGACTTCAAAATGCTGGTGTTCAAGTTACTAATGACCATGTTGAGGATGGAATCCATGGAGCTGTATCATTCATAACATCAGCATCTTTTTTACATATAGGTCTTAGGATAAAAGATATGTATATTAGTTGGCTTGATGATAATTTATAAATATATAATATAAACAAATTGCCATCACATAGTGGATTGTTATTTGTGATATTTTGTAGTTTTAGTGCAAAGAAAATATCTTTTTATACTGTCAAAATCTAGAATTGAAACAGCTCTAACAGTTACTATGAGTCATTGAGCTTGTTATTTTTTGTGTGATTGTAGATCCTGCATATATAACATGTATTTAATTCTGTCTATTTTCCCCCTATTTATAATTTGATATAATTATGTTGGCCCTAATAGAGACCAACCCTCATTAAAATTGAGAAATAAGGATGATTATTGACAAGTCAGAAAGGACAGCTTCCAGGCAGCCACAGAAATTGTGGTACTAAGTGGGAAGAGGAAAGAAATAAGGGAAAACTTTGCAAAGTAATTTTGTTAGCTTCCTGTAGTTGCTGTTAACAATTAGCACAAGCTTGATTGCTTAAAACAATAGAAATTTACTGTCTTACAATACTAGAAGTCATAGTGTTACATCAAGTTTAATTTCCTGTTTTCGATCATTGCACCATGATTATGTCATATGTTAACATTAGAGAAGCTGAGTGAAGGGTATATGGGAACTCTGAACTGTTTTTGAAACTTTTCTGTAAGTCTAAAATTTAACTGCCATTCTTCATCCTAAGAAGGTTTTAGGATGAAAGGAAAATCTCTTGACACCCTTTGTCAGTGCATGCTGGTTTTCACAGAAATACCAATTATGCCAATTTTCATGATACTTTCAAGAGCAATGGCCATGCTTTTTTACTGCCACACTGAAGTCAGGAAAATCTTGGTAAGTTGAGAAATAAGGAGCCAAGAATGCAAACTCTATGCTTCAACACAAAAAAATCTTTTACAATAAGTTATTTGCTCCTGAGATGTAACTCCAAAGTTACCAATTAATACCATATCCTTTAGGGAGCCTTCTTTCTCTCAGTCTCTAGGAATTTCTTTTCTCTCTCTTTCGAAGCCTTTTATTTTAATTAAAAATTTTTAAAGAAGCTTTAGATTACATAAATGTTACATAAAAAATAAAGGGGATTCCCATATGCCGCATTCCCTCCCCCTTCCAAATTTTCCCACAATAACATCTTTTATTAGTGTGGTACATTTGTTAAAATTGATGAACACATATTGAAGCATTGTTACTAATAGTAGGTTATAGTTACATAATCTCTGTTTATGCTTTTACAAAAGAGGGAGTGATGCTTTTTATCTTGCACAAATATTATTTGTGCAATAGAAAGTTAGGGAAAGATGGCTGAAGGATATATAGGAACTCTGTACTATTTTTTTTAAATATTCCTCTAAGTCTAAAATAATTTTAGAGTAAAAAGTCCAAGTGGTAGACAATGAAGTTTTGACTCTCTAGCATGTGTTGGAAACCCCATTCCTTTTTTTTTCTGGTTATAGTTTCTGATATTCTCCTCCTTCCTCAGGTACTTGCCTTTGTATTACACAAATATATTAAGCTTTATTCATTTTTCTTCTGTATTTTTTTCTACTGAATCCTCTGTATTTTAAAATTGTGTCTTCTAAGCCTCTATGCTCACTCATTCCATCTTGTTTATTGCCACGGCATGAGTTGCAGCAAATCTACTGAAAGAAAAGTATAGTCTTGTTTTTTCTACCAAGAAAAATCACTAGAAGCAGACAGAGTTGGTTTAAACCTTATTCCACAATATAGGAGCTGTGCGAACTTGTGGGCATTTTTTCCTCTGTTCCTTATTTTGCAAAAGTAGAAGTCATAATACTTAATCACAGAATCTTGGAGAAAACTGAACCAGATAGTACATACTGAGTACTTAGCCAAATGTCTGTCGATAGAACAAACAAATGGCAACTATTAAGGTTAGATTCACTTCAGAATCTCTGGCTTCTCCTCTCACTACTTTAGTCAAAGTCTTCTTTAGATGTGATACATTAAGAATTAAGTAAAGGGTAAATGAATTAAGTAAGGTTTTGGATGTGAAATCATTTAGTAAACTATACATAACCACACAAACGTTAGGAATTACTCTGAACCTATGTAGTATTAAATGTAATCTAGCTTCTCATACATTGCTCCTTTATTGATTTCTATGCACTCCAGTACACATTTTCTGCTCCTTCAAATTTAATAACACACCCTTTCTGCTTCTTTTATTCCCTTTCTTTATGCCTCTTTCTGCATAAGTGTAGCATTCCCCATGTTTCTGTCATTGTATTTCTTCTCTGCCCATACTTTTTCCACTGGCAGTAATAGCCAGTTATTATTTACTAACCCTTATTTTATGTCAGGCTGTGTACTAACTACTTTACATTCGTTATGTAATGCAATTATCATGCAAAGTTATTACCTCCATTTTACAGTGAGAAATTAGGAGAACAGAGTAATAATTAATTTCCATAAGAGTATGTAACTGGGAAGTGGAGGGAAAAGAATTTGAACCAGGAATGCTGGTCCTTTTAATGTCACTTCACACTGAACTCTCAATTATTTTGCACTTCAACCACCTCATTGAACTAGGTTTTTTAATTCACCTCTTCATTTGCAATTTCAGGAACAAGCTATATAAGTACTAGTTTGACATTCCACCTAAAGGCCTTATGGGCTTACATCCCTTTTGGTAATTTCTTCCCAAGTCCAGAGCTGACCTTTCTTAGAGCATGGATAGACCTAAGCTTACAAATGGAAACAAGCTTTAACCTGAAATGCAGTGAATTGTTCTATTTTCCCAAAGTAATCGCCCTTCCTGGTTACCCCTCTGGAAAATTACTCCATCCATTTGTTCACTGTTTTCTATAATTATTCAGAATTCAATAATTCCTTACCCTTATTTCCACCTGCACAACTATGAAAGTCTATTCCCAAACCATAAACCTTACTAAATCCTGACTGGAACACTCTGTCCTCTACCCTTGACCCACTTGAAAAGGTATTCTATATTTACATCTCTGAATTCTTAACTCACATAAACCAACAAGCCCATTACCACCTGATTCCATCTCTCCATTGGGTCTAATCATGAAAAAGTCAAGTTTTTCTGAGTTGCCAAAATCACAGGGCTCTGTGCAAGTCCTCATCTCACCTGAATCCCCCACATTGTAAACACCATCCTGCAGCTCCTGATTCCTCACCTGATGATCCACTTGACAACAACTTTATGCTTCTCCTTATAAAACATAGGAGAATCCAAGGATTCTGTTGTTAATTTTATACGTGTCTGCTACTTGATCTGTGTGATTTCTCTCTCTCTCTCTCTCTCTCTCTCTCTCTCTCTCTTTCACACACACACACACACACACACACACACACACACACACACACACACACACACACACACACACCCTTACCTGGGTTCAATGATTGCCTGAAGGAAGATCTACATATCTTTCTTCTCCCAGTTTACACATATGGTCAGGATGAATCTTCCTAACACGACTTTTAGGTCAGCTAAGACGGTTTGCTACAGGGAATTTATCTTAGCTCTCCGTCCTCATTTTAGTTTAGTAAGGGGCACTTATTTTGTCTATCAAGCTAAATGGCCTTATTTCTGGTTTCAGAAAGTCTTTTTGTGAAACTATTAAAACAACTTAGCATTATTTTTCTCCCTCTTTTTTTTACCTTCTCTAAAATCCTGGGGAGGAGGTGAAGGGCTGGGGAAAAGGACAGAGAAAGTGGAGCAAATTCCTATCATGTTATAGAGCTGACTGCTCCTTAGCTGTCTTCTATCCACAGGGGTCTATTACTAATTCATCTCTAAAGTCTAAAGCTCTCAGGTCTAACCTAGAATCTGCCATCTAGTAGGTCCTCCATAAATATCCTGAATGAATGAATGTATGAAAGGTTATTTTAGGTACATTCTGCTATATACATCATGCCCATAATTAATGACATTCTTCCTTCTATACTAGAGCCTATCTTTCCCCAACTCTATGTTTCACTGAACACCAAAATTTCTAAACAGGTGAATTTCTGTTAATTATTCTGTTCATTATTCTTCCTGGCCTCCAATTTACTCTGAGCCTATTTGAACACGTCTACCTAAATATTGCCAGTAACATTCAGTTTATTCTCTGAGCATTTATGAGAAACCATGTACACATGAGTACCCAGGTGTTCTCATTCATTAAAAAGCTAACCACATAGGACAGGGTTTCTCAACCTTGACCCTATGCTGTTTTGGGACATATAACTTTTTTTCCTGGGAACTGTTATGCTCAGTGTAGGGTGTTTGGCACCATCCCTGGCCCCTTTGCACTAGATGCCAGGAGCACCCACTCCCAAGATATGACAATCCAAAATGTCTCTAGCCATTGCCAACTGACATCTCGGTTTGAAAACCATGTTTTCGTTGTTGTTATTGCTATTTTTTAATTCATTTTTATCACAAGAAACTGTAACTTTAGTATATTTCAAATGGAATGTCCCTCAGGTCAATTAAAAATACAAGAAAAAAAGGTTTCAATTCCTTTTTTTTCCTTTAAAAATACGTTATCTATATAAAATGCACTGCAGTAAACATTGGAAGTCATATTATCCCTTTATTAAATCAAAATTATTTTATTCATACTTTGTTTAATATGAGATTTATTTATTCATCTATTTAATTTAATAAATATTAAGAAAATATTTAAAAGAAAAAAGCAAAACACATCTTGAAATTAAAAAATAATTACTGCATTTGCTACGGTTTAAAGTTCCACAGTGTTGTTAAAAGTTATATTGAATTTCTTTTTATTATTAAAAATAGCAGTATTTATATTTATAGAGGAGGTTTTATTTTAACAAATCTATTTTATTAATACGTATCAATAAAGCATACAATTTATCCAAAGTGTACAATCAATAGTATTTGGTATAATCACATAGTTGTGAGTTCATCACTTCAATCATTATTAAAGCATGTTCATTATTTCAATAATAATAAAAATAAACATGAAACAGACAAACAAGAAAATCCCTCAACTTTCAATCACTGTTTCCCCTGCTGTACACAGCTACTATTTCTGGCTATTCTTGCACAATTATTTATTTGATTACTAAGCAGTTTTATTGAGATATATTCACATACTATATGATCTATCCAAAGTGTATAATCAATGGTTTTTAGTATAATCACAATGTTGTACATTCATCATCTCAAAAAATTTAGGACAATTTCATTACTCCAAAAAGACACTACACCCCTTAGCATTCCTTCCTCAGCCCTACATAACCACTAATCTAATTTCAGCTTTATAAATTGATTTATATTTACATTTTATATAAATTGAATCTTAAAATATGCAGTACTCTGTGTCTGATCTCCTTCACCTAGTATAATGTTTTGTTCTATTAATTTTTTTTTTGTCTGATGTTAATATTTTGTAGTATTAACCTACATTTATTCAGCTTCAAAGAACAATGGTCTCATATGCAATTTTAACCATATTCATATTTCCCATAATATATTTCCCATAATATATTTAGTACATAATAGGGCAATCATACAGTATTTGTCCTTTTCTATCTGGCTTGCTTCAGTCAACATAATGTCCTCCAAGTTCATCCATATTATCATGTATTTCACAATTTCATTCCTTCTTACAGCTGCATAATATTCCACCGTGTGTTTACATCAAAATTTGTTTATCCATTCATCAGTTGATAGACACCTGGGCTGTTTCCAACTTTTGACTATTGTGAATAACGCTGCTATGAATATTGGTGTGCAGATGTCTTTTCATGTCACTGCTCTCAGTGCTTCTGAGTATATACCTAGCAATGGTATTTCCGGGTCTCATGGCAAGTCTATACTCAACTTCCTTAGGAACTGCCAAACAATCTTCCACAGTGGCTCTGCCATTCTACATTTCCACCAACAGTGAATAAGCATTCCTATCTCTCCACATCCTCTCCAATATTTACAGTATTCCAACTTTTTAATATAGCTAGTCTAATAGGTGTGAAATGATATCTCATTGTAGTTTTCATTTGCATTTCCCTAATTGCTAGTGATGCTGAACAGTTTCTCATGTGTTTCTTCACCATTTGTATTTCTTCTTTGGACGGTTGTCTTTTGCCCAGTTTTTAATTGGATAGTTTGTCTTTCTATTGTTGAGTTGTATGATCTCCTTATATATCATGGATATTAAACCCTTATCAGATATGTGATTGCCAAATATTTCCTCCCATTGAGTTGGCTGCCTTTTCCCCCTTTTGAGAAAGTCCTTTGAGGTGCAAGAGTGTTGAATTTTGAGGAGGTCCCATTTATCTATTTTTTCTTTTGTTGCACGTGCTTTGGGTGTAAAGAAACTACTGCCTACCACAAGATCTTGAAGGTATTTTCCTACATTTTCTTCTAGGAGTTTTATGGTTGTTGTTTTCATATTTTGGTCCTTGATACAGTTTGAATTAATTTTTGTATAAGTTGTGACATAGGGGTCTTCTTTCTTTCTTTTGGATATAGCTCTCCAGTTCTACCAGCACCACTTGCTGAATAGAGTGTTCTGGCCCAGCAGGGTAGGGTCAACAGGGTTGTCAAAAGTCACTTGACTGGTGAAGAAGATGTGGCTCAAGCATTTGGGTGCCTGCCTATCACTTGGGTGATCCCAGGTTTGGTTCGGGGCACCTTCTAAAGAAGACAAGCAAGAGAGAGAGCTGGCACAACAGGCTGATGCAACAAGATGACACAATGAGATGACACAACAAGGAGACACATCGAGGAGACACAATGAGGAAACAATGAGAGACACAACAAGCAGTAAGTGAAGATGGCTTAAGCGATTGGGCACCTCCCTCCCACATGGATCAATCTAGAGGATCATGTGATTTTTCTTCTTCAATTTATCAATGTGGTTTATTACACGAATTGATTTTCTTGTGTTGAACCACCCTTGTTATCTGGGATAAAACCCACTTGATTGTGGTGTATAATTCATTTAATTTGTTTTTGGATTCTATTTGCAAGTATTTTGTTGAGGATTTTTGCACCTATATTCATTAGAGATATTGATCTGTAATTTTCTTTTTTCATTGTATCTTTATCTGGTTTTGTAATTAGGGTGATATTAGCTTCAAAGAATGAGTTGGTATCATTCTTTCCTGTTCAAATTTTTGGAAGAGCTTGAGCAAGATCAGTATTAGATCGTCTTTGAGTGATTGGTAAAATTCACCTGTGAAGCCATCTGGTCCTGGGAATTTCATCTTTGGAGCTTTTTGCTAACTGTTTCAATCTCTTCACTTGTGACTGGTTTGTTGAAGTCTTCTACTTCCTCTAGGGTCAGTGTACGTTGTTTGTGTGTTCTGGGAATTTGTCCATCTTGTCTAAGCTTTCTAGTTTTTTGGCATACAGTTGTTCATAGTATTCTTTTATGATCTCCCTTATTTCTGCAGTTCAGTGGTAATGACCCCCCTCTCATTTCTGATTTAATTATTTGCTTCTTCTCTTTTTATTTCTTTGTCAGTCTACCTAAGGGTTTGTCGATTTTGTTGATCTTCTCAAAGAACGAACTTTTGGTTTTGTTGATTCTCTCTCTTGTTTTTTGTTCTCAATTTCATTTATTTCTTCTCTGATCTTTACTATTTCTTTTCTTTGGCTTGATTTGGAATTAGTTTGCTGTTCTTTATCTAGTCCCTGCAGGTGTGCAGTTAGGACTTCAATTTTGTCTCGTCCTTCTTTTTTAATAGAAGCATTGAGGGTTTTAAATTTCTCTCTCAGCATTGCCTTTACAGTGTCCTATAGGTTTTAATATGTTGTATTCTCAGTTTCATTTATCTCAAGAAATTTCCTTTATTCTCTTGTAATTTCTTCTTTGGCCCACTGTTTTAATTTAAGAGTGTGTTGTTTAATCACCATATATTTATGAATTTTCCCTTTTTCCATCCATTATTGATTTCTAGCTTCATTCTGCTATGATCAGAGAAAGTGTTTTGTATAATTTCAATCTTCTTAAATTTATTGAGACTTGTGACCCAACATAAAGTCTAACTTGGAGAAGAATCCATGGGCATTTGAAAAAAATATTTATCCTGCTGTTTTGGGTGCTAGGCTCTATACATGTCTGTTAGGTCTAGTTCACTTATCATATTATTCAAGCTTCCTGTTTCTTTATTTATCCTCTGTGCAGATGTTCTATCCAGTACTGAGAGTGGTTTATTAAGTCTCCAACTATTATTGTAGAGACATCTGTTTTTCCCTTCAGCTTTGCCAGTGTGTGCCTCATGTATCTTGGTGCACTGAGTTTAGGTGCATAAATATTTAGTGTAGTTATTTATTCTTGCTGAATTGTCCCTTTTATTTATATATAATGACCTTCTTCATCCCTTATAAGAGTTTTGCATTTAAGGTCTATGTTGTCTGATATTAGTATTGCTACTCCAGTTCCTTTTTGGTTACTGTTTGTATGAAATATCTTTATCCAACCTTTTACTTTTCACCTGGTTGTGTCCTTACAGCTGATGTGAACATCTTGTAGACACCATATAGATGCCTCATATTTTTTTTTATCCATTCTATCAGTCTATGTCTTTTTATTGTGGAGTTCATTCCATTAATATTCAGTGTTATTACTGTAAAGGCAATACTTACTTCATCCATTTTAACTTTGGCTTTCTGTTATCATATCATACTATTGTCTATCTTTTCACCCTTTAATTTACCCTTTCTAATAATCTTCATTTCTAATCTCTTCTCCACATCTCTCACCCCTGTTTTTTTTCCATTCAGTCTGCAGCACTGCCTTTAGTTATCTCTTGTAAATCTGGTCTTTTGGTAATATATTGTATCAGTTTTTGTTTGTCTGTGAAGACTTTGAAATCCTCTGTAGTTTTGAAGGACAACTTTTCTGGATACAGAATTCTTTGCTGGCATTTTTCCTCTTTCAGAACCTTAAATACATCATATCACTTCCTTCTATCCTCCATGTTTTCTGATGAGAGGTTGGGAATTAATCTTATTGGGGTTCCACTGCATGTGATGCTTTCTTTTCTCTTGCTTTCTTCAGAATCTTCTCCTAATCTCTGGTATTTGTCATTCTGAATAGTAGGTGTCTTGGAGTAGGTATATTCAGATTTATTCTTTTTGGTGTGCATTGTCCTTCTCTGATATTGATATTTATTTCTTACATATGGGTAGGGATGTTTACAGTCATTATGTTGTCAAATATTCTTTCTGCACCTTTTCCATTTTCTTTTCCTGGGACTCTGGTATGCATGTGTTTTTGCATTTCATGTTGTCATTCAATTCCCTGAGACCATGTTCCATTTTTTCCATTCTCTTCTCTTTCTGTTCTCCTGTTTTTTTTCCAGTTCAGATGTTCTGTCTTTGCAATCACAAATTCTGTCTTTGAGCAATTCAAATTTGCTATTATGTGCCTATAATATATTTTTAATCTCATCCATCATGTCTTTCATTTCCATAAGGTTGGATACTTTTTTTTGCAGACTTTCAAGTCATTTTTTCTTTTAATTCTTTAAATTGATTTAGGAGAGTTACATGATTATAATTGATTAATTGTCTTAAATCTTGTATCTCTTCAGGATAATTGGTTTGTTTCTTTAGCTGGGCTTTCTCTTCCTTTTTCCTAGTATGACTTGTAATTTTTTGCTGATGTCTAGATATCTGAATATGTTCGTGAATTTATTCTGATCGTTAATTTCTCTCCCTAGTCTATTGTTAGTATTTTTTCAAAGCTCTCCTTTTATATTTGGTTCAACTTATTCTAACTCTTTAAAATTGCCCTGTTTAAGTTATCAAAATTGTGCTAGGGACTCACAAATGGGGCCTAGATTTTCTCCCAGAAGTTAAGGAATAGAGAGACCCAATTAGTTTTTGTCCATGCAATTTCCAGACTGGCCAGCAGAAGGCACTTTGGATGCACCTTTCCAGTGAGGTGTTTCTCTCCGTTTTCCTTTGTTTTGGTCTGGCTGGAACCGAGATTCAAAGCAGACTCCACAGACCAAATTCACCAATGCCATTCCTGCAGGTGCTTTATTGTTCCCCCTCCTTTGCTGATAACCAAGCCACTTTAGATGCTGGGATAAGTATATCCTGGATTGTGCTGTAGCCATCTATATTGTTACGAAAGCCAGGTCCATTTGACAGCAGTACACAATCTGTCCCAGAAGCTGTTTGGCTTGTTCAATACTTTCTGGGGTTCTGGCAAGTACACAGGGCCTCTCGGAATTCCAGAACTCTCTGATGCGATCTAAATTTTGCTAACAAAATCTGCTTGAATCCTTGAAATCTTCTCACCTTCCCTGCTGATATTACATCCAACCATTTTATGAGGCACTTTGAATTATTCTGTTATTACTGCCTTTTGATGTACCAAAGTCTCTAACTAGTTAATGCCATCATCCAAGGGCTGTTTTTGTATTCCATACCCATACACTGAGGCGTCCACTAGAGGTGTGGAATCCATGAAGCCCTCAGCCTTAATTCCTGCTGGAGCACTCTGCCACTGCACGAGATCTGCCATTACTTACCTCACCGCTGCCACTCGGCTCCCTGGACCTGCCTCCTGCTCCACTTACAATGGGGATTTATTAGCTTACAAGCTTCCACTTGCAAGGTTGAAAAATATATACAAATAAAGCCACCATCAGGCGATACTTTCTCCCTGAATACTGGCTGCCAATCACCCGGATACATGGCAAGTCACAGCAGCAAAGTGGTCTTTCCCTTCTCTCCCAGGTTTTGTTGATTCCTGCCTTCTGCTTCCAGGGCTTTCACTCTCTTCTTTCTGAATTACATTCTCTTATAAAGGACTCCAGAAAAAGGATTAAGACAGACCCTGGGCCAAGACTTAATGGAAGTAACCTAATCAAAAGGCCCTACGTACAATATGTTTACACCCACGGGAATGGATTAGCTTTAACAACATGACTTTCTAGGATCCAAATAACTTCAAACCATCACAACTATGTTGGGAACAATTTTGGCCTGATCAGTATTAAGAGGAAGGTAGTTCATTTTATTAATAGTATTATTATCATTTCTCTCTGAGGAGAAAAGCAAAAATTCAGAAACTGTGTGCTGAGTCTTCATAGCTGAGGATGGTTATCAAACTGCCTAAAATATAGGACCCAATCATATAAACAAAATTTCTAAGAATAATGTGGTCCAGGACCTCTAGAAATATTCCACAGATATATAGAATAACATTGACTCTGCTGGATGTTTTATAAGAAAGAAGCACTGCCATGTGGGCTATTTGGATGTTGGTAGATGTATATGCCACATTACTAACTCCTATACATTGAGAAATAATTCTGAATTTGACTGGGGTCCAGAACAAAAACAGGCATGCACAGATGATTTTGGGGTGATCACTAAGAAGCTTAGAAATGGAGTGTCTGATAGAAGTCAAGCACTGCCACCCAGTGGTGTCTCTTGATGCATGAGAACGGGATAGCTTTTTTCAAATTATAATTGACAGCTTATTATAGGGCCCTGCTGAAAACTCCTATCACAGAAGTCCACCAAATAATCTTAAAAATTGAAATGCTTTTGTGTCATGGGTAATATCAGAGAGAAATTCTAGGAAATAAGGGACAGAGTTCTTTGATAACATACAGGAGCAGGTCTGGGGAAGTGTGTAATATTCATGAACAGGTCACATCTCTACCTTTAGAATCAATGATACACCCTTAAGGGGCTGCCAGTTCCTACGTCTGAAGGATCTTACCCCTATACATCTCTTCTTGCTAAGGCCTAGTAAGCTGCCTAGTTCACTAATGGAAATTCCTGAATTGAAAAACAGCTTGCAAATATATTGCCCTTTACCCTATGTTTATAAAATTGAAAAATGTAAGCATAAGTAAGCCCACTTACATTAAATTAAAGGCAATGTGTCTAGAAGTGGAAAATGAATTGTGGTCTCACCCCTAAGGTGAAGTCTCGTTATTTACAGATTCATGAGCTCTTGCCAATGGCCTTCTTCTTTAATCAAGTAAATGTGACCTAGGTAATAGAATAATTAAAAATACCACTGGGGAGCAGATGTGCCTCAGTGGTTGAGCACCGGCTTTCCACTTATGCAGTCTCAGGGTCAATCCTGGGCCCTGGTATCTCAAAACAATCAAACAAACAAACAAAAAAATACCCCTCTGTTGAGAAATTAATTATGGGAATTTCCATGGAGAGTCCAAGGCAGAATTTAAGAAGGCTATGCAAATTTCTATTAGAAAACCACTTTGATGGCTCAGGAGATTAGACAGATTCCCTTGTTTGGCCACCATTGCTCAGTACTTGGGGTCATTAAAGAAACATGTACAGAACTATAAATGTGAGAAGACTCAGAGCAAAAGTACACTATGTGGACTTAACGCTTACATGTCTTGGTTACTTGCTGAATTTACCAAAGTGGCATAAAAGCACCCAAATATAGGACTCCCATTCAAAGCAGCTTGTTACACAATTTTTAATAACTCATTGGAATTTTATTTAAGAGCCTTCTTGAGACTTGGAATTAAAGAGCATTTCTTGAGAGAGGGATTGTGTTTGCATCTGGGATCACCGTTCACTCGTTTAAAGTGTGTCCCTTTGGAGTTGTTGTTTGTTTTTTGTAATCCCACAGAGGAAGTGTGAATTGTGAACCTAAACCCACATTAAGCTAGGCTTGTGATTAAAAATTGTCCAGGAAAATACTCATTCATTGCTGGTGGCAATGTAAAATGGTGCAGCTGCTGTGGAAGACAGTTTGGTAGTTCCCCAGAAAGCCAGATATAGAATAACGATATGACCAGGCAAACCTTCTACTAGGTATGAATTAATACCTAAAAGAATTGAAAGCATGGGCATGAACATATATTTGTACATGGATATTTATAGTGGCATTATTCAAAATTGCAAAAAGATGGAAGCAACAGAAGTGTACATCAACCCACAAATGGATGACTACAATGTGGTATATAATACAATAAAATAGTATTCAGCCATAAAAAGGAATGAAGTTCTAACACTTTCAATAACGTGGATGAACCTTGAAGACATCATTTTGAGTGAAATAAGCCAGACACAAAAGGGCAGATATTGGAGGAACAATTAGACTAAACAGGACAATAAACGTTCTTATTAGAGGACAAAAACAAACCCAGTGTAATGGACTAACAGCATTTTTCATCAAAGTCAAACAGTGACATGTATCAGGCTTGTTTTGCAGGGCTGATTTATGTAGGGTGAAAAAAATCAAAAGCCTGCCAGGTGTAGGATATTTTAAAACATAAGGTCACCTTAAACTTACATTAAAACATATGCATTAAACATGATAAATAGACTTCATATAGTTTAAAATAGCTTTAAAATAGATGGGTTGAGTTCTTACAGTTTGGCTGGCTTAAATCAGCTGTGTTTGTTCTAACTCGCTCACTACGTCAGTTTTGAATTTCTGGTCCAAACATTGTTTCATGATAGCAGATTAATAAGTCATGCTTGTTAGTGTACATAATTAGCTGGACTGGTAAGGCAAAAAAATTTTTGTGATAAAATGATAAATTTCAAGGTTACTTTATTATGCAGCATATAATAACAGCTTTTAAAAGTTAAATGTTGTTATGGCCATGGAGTTTCGACCGCAACAGCTCCACGTCGCTGCTTCCCTCCCAAGTTTGCTCGGAAACCGTCAACTCTTCCATTTTTAAAGCTTGACAGCAGAGTGGATTAACGATGAATTATTTCATAATCATTTTATGTTTATTTTCTAACCAAGTGATTTCTAGATCTCACTACATTTAAGAACACAGTGAATCTATCGGAAGACATTTTTATGGAATTAAAATCTGAGTGAATGGAACAAACATGACGATGTATATGAGTAATTTAACAATTGCAAGAATTTAATGTTAACATCTTTCACCTTGTGTACAAAAATAATTTTAGCTCAATGCAATGTCACAATACTACTGGTCTTCATCAGAAAGACAGGAGAACCATGTTTCCATCAATCTTTAGCCAAGGACAAACTACATGATGAATAAATAATGGGAATGGCCTTCAAAGGAACTTGTGCAATAATTCTAATGAGAAAAAGCAGTGGAAGTTATATATTTAAATAAAATATTGAGCAAAAGAAATCCTTAATATTGTACTTTGCAGATAAAAATAGTGTTTTGCATTCATACTAGCAACCAATTGCTATTTAAAGCAAAAATAACTTGTTTGCTGGAACTTGCTAATAAATAAGCATTTTCATCTACTCTTAATGTACAAATATTTTAAATACTATTTTCTGTAAAAATAATTGTCATTCTACTCTGAGGAAGATGTTCAAATTGATGTCAACACAACAAAAGCTGAACTTTTTTGTTCAGATAACTTACAATCTTAAAAACCATTTAGACTTACAGAATTTGAGTAAATCTCTAAAGCATTAGGCTGAGTGTAAGAAGCCAGTCTCAAAAGGTAATATTCTGGGAAGCAGATGTGGCCCAAGCCATTGGGTACCTCCCTCCCACATGGGATGTTCTGATTCAGTATTGGGTGCCTCCTAAAAAAGAAGATGAGCACACAGCAAACAGACACAGAGAGCAGACAGAAAGCGCAAAACAATGGGGGGAGGGGAATAAATAAATAAATAAATAACATTTTAAAAAGGTAAAATACTGTATAATTCCATTCACATTCATTCTCAAAAAGAATATGACTACAATGACGGAGAATAGATCAGTGGTTATCAGAGGTTAAAGATAGAGAGAGGAAATTCTATAGCACACAGGAGTTTTGGAGGGTGCTGGACCTGTTCTGTATCCTGCTTTAGGAAGAGATCAAGCAAATCTACATATGAGTTAAAATTCATGGAAATATATAACAAAAATTCTATTTTAATATAAACTAATTTAAAAAATAAAATTAATAAAATGATTTTCATTTCCAGCCTTTATGGTAACAGAATTAATCTCTCTTTTTAAATAACTAGAAAATTGTATGAAATAGTCTAAACATCTGTTTTCATACATTGAATAATAGGCAGCCCCAGACCTTGTTCATTTCCTGAGAGAAGGGGAGTAAATAATGTGAGCCCCAAGAATGTCCTTGATTTCTGCCTGGAATAAATTTCTAGACCATGGTTATTGTGGTGGATTGAATTGTGTATCCCAGTTTGGACATGTTCTTTGTCTTGGTTCACATTCTAGTGGGGGTGGACCCATTTAAAATAATATCTCTTCAAGATGTTACTTCAGTGAAGGCATGGGCAAACTGAGTCAAACTGGCTTTTAATCTGGATTATGGGAGTCCTTTATAAACAGAGCAAAAATCAGACAGAGAGAAAGACACCATAGGGAGCAGAAAAAAATTCAAAGTCAGTGGTACCTGGAAGAGAACGGAGAAGACATCAATGTGCATTGCCAAGTGACAGAAAAGCTAAGGACCAAGGATCACTGGAAGTCAGGCCCAGAAGACCACAATCTTTGGGATGATATCATTGCCTTGCTAAAACCAGGATCTTGGACTTACTAGACTCAAAACTGTGGGCCAATAAATTCCCAATGTTAAAGCCAATCCATTATATGGTAGGTGTTTTCACAGCTAGAAAACTAAAGCAATCAGGTAAATTGATCCTAAGAGAATATAGTAGTCTTGCTCATTTGAGGAGACAGAGATGGAAATCAGGGAGTCTGAGGCAGCTTGAAGTCGTGTTGCAGAGTTCTGAAGAAGACAGCATTGTATAAAAAGGGAGCTTGAGAAATCTGTGAGAAATGTCCTCAACGCTTAGCTCTGCACCAAGCCATATATGTGTAGACTATAATTTCATGAGTCCAGGGAAATAAAAACCGGAGAAGCTGTAAGCTGAATGAATCCCAAAATTCAAGTGGTTGGTAGACATCTGAGCTCTAATTTAATGAAAATTATGAAACCACAATCCAAGAATCTCAACAGACCTGAATCAGGATAAATAACAAGAAAATCACACTAAAACACATCATAATCAAATTGCTGAAAACCAGTGATTAAAAGGAAATATTAAAAGCTGTCACAGAAAAAAGACATTTATATAGAGAGGTGAAAAGATTAATTTAATAGCAGAATTATCTGCTGAAACTATACAAACCAGAAAACAATAGCATGACCTATTAGAAGTGTTTTCAAAAAGAAAACAAACAAACAAACAAACAAACAAAAAAACCCAGAATTTTTGAGCAAACTTTTCTTTCAAAACTTAAGGCTAAACTTTTCCTTCCAGCAAAGTGTAACACCAGACACTAGATTTATCTTCTTGCCTTAGACATTAAAAAACAGAAAAATATATGAAATATAAGTTTTCAGTCACTGGAAAACAGAAAGCATGGAAAATTGATGCCTAAGAAAGGGGAAGCAAAACAAAGTGATCCCTGCAGTTATCTCCACTTAGTAATTGGAGGCAGTTTTCAGGTTTTAGTGCAGCGAGAAGAAACCTAAAAGGAAACTAGCAATCTCCCTGAGTTATAGAGAGAGATATCAGAGTTCAAGGAGACCAAAAAGACTGTAATTTGCAGATTATTTTACCAGAGAGGAGTTACAGAGGTCTTTAAATGGTGACCCTTGAACCTTTGACTGATTACTGAGCTGAGCATGAATGAAAGGAAACTTGTTACAAGAGACTGAAGAAAGTCACGCTGGAAAGGAGACGTAAAAATAATTCCTGAATACACACAAGACTGAGAATACTATATGTTCCCAACAGCCTGAGTGGAGAGATCTTGTAATGCATGAGCCATCAAGTAGAGTTCTCAGTAGGCCATCACTGGAATTGTGGGTCTAAAGTAGCCCTAGAGTAAAAGCAGTGTTAGACTGCCTCCCAACAAAGCCTGAAAGAAAGCCTTGAAAGTAGCTAACTGATTACAAGTAACTTAATTTGTGCCTAAATAATTCCAACTCTATTTAATGGAATATATCTTATTTAGCAACAAGAAATATACAATTTACAATGCCTGCTAGTTAATAAAAAAATCGCAGGCACTTAAAGAAGTAGAAAAGTCTGATTCAAACCAGAAGAAAAACCAATCAACAGAAACAGATCTAGTAATGACAGAGATGATGTAATTAGTATATAAAGACTTTAAAACATCTATTATAAATATGCTCCATGTGTTTAATAAGTTAAAGGAAAATATGATCATGATAAATAGAGGAAGGGAAATATTTATTTTCAAAGCCCAAAATAGAACATCTCAAGATGAAAAACACAATATCTGAAATGAAAAATACAAACATGGGATCAGCAGCAGATTAGATGCCATAGTAGAAAAGATAAATAACATTGAATATATGGAAATAGGAAATACATAAAATGAAACACAGAGGAACAACATAATAGAAAAAAATGAAAAAGGTATTAATTCCTTGGGGCATAATATCAAGCTGTTTAATACATGCATAATTGAATTCCCAACAGTTGAAGTGCAAAGAAGGCTCAGGAAAATATTTGAAGAAATATTACCCACTTTTTCTATAATATGATGAAAATTATAATCAAACAGATCCAAGGCATAAGAAATATAAAGAAAACCACATCACACCATCTTCATAAAAATCATTTGCAGAAAACCAGTGACCTGTATCCCAGCAACTGAGTGGGTTGCTACCCTGCTAGATATAGATATTACTATGCCTCACTCATTGTATCAAACTTAATATAGTTAGAGTTTTTCATAACTTGTAAGTTCTTTGAAAATATGACTCTGCCTCACCTGTTTATTTCATGTACTCTATACATTGCCAAGTCTGTTATACATAACTAACAAATGCTTCTTTATGGACTAAACATTGGTTTTCTAGCAAATTTCCTATAACATGAAATTTGATAGAACCCAGAATTTAAATTTTCAGTGGAGTAATTAAGAATAATCAAGAAAAAGATTGAAGTTACTTTTTCTCATTTCAGCTTATATGTTAAAATAAATAATACATTGGTGAGAGAGCAGTTCAGTGGTTACTAAGAGCCAGGGCAGCAGGGAGATGATATTAACTTGGTGTAGTTTATGGCACTGTATACCTTTGTCAAAACTCATTTACACATACATTTAAAATCTGTGAATTTTACTGTTGTAAAATATATTTAAATACAGCTTATTTTTAAAAAAGAGAGAGAGACAATTGGAAAGGGAGAAAAAGCAACTGAGTATGCAACACCTTTGAAGGAATTTGAAGTAAAGGGAAGCAGTATTAAATTACTGCAAAATCCTAACAAACTCATTTAACTACAATTCCAACACTGTCAAAATAATGGACAATTTTAATCATTATTAAACTTTATCTTATTGAAGAGCACAAAACGTTTATTCCTAATTAGAATATCCTCTTCAATAATAACTGAATCATATGAAAATAAAACCAATAGACCACTCAGTTTTCAAATTTTAGAATTGCTATCCTCCAGTAACTGTTTTGGCAAAGCACGCCATTAGTTCAATCTCTTTTTAAACAGCATTTTATCAAGCAATGCAGTCCATTTTAGATCAAAATTTGTGACAAATAAGAATAAGATCTCAGAAACTTATTTGATTTTGGTTTACTTTGTAATTCTTTAGAAAGTTTCCTTAAACATATTTTATTTTTAACAATTAGTCATAAATAATGAGTATATGTTTTGTTGGCATGCTTTTTCCTTGACCTGTTCAGGCACTCAGAATTGACATATAGTGGCGGCAGAGAGAAACAGCTGAATAGACTGGCAATGAAACAGGAGATTCCCAAGCTGCTTTGGAGGTTGTCTAAAGACAATTCTTACCAACAGACGAGGGGCAGTGAAATCAGCAGCCAAATGGCATCCTAGCCTACAAGCCTTTGCATATTTTTTATCTATCAGTGAAGACTGCAGGAATATAATGTTAATTGTCTCCTTCTTGAAATTCCCAGTAATATAGCTGCATGTTGACAGCAGAATTGGTTCTGGGTCATTCTGTGGTGATAAAGATGGTTTTTTGGTGGACCCTTTGATACCTAATCTAAAAAATTGCAGGTTGTTAAATTTGACTGTTAAGCATCAGGAAATCTAAAACATAGTGAATAATTGAATCAACTACTCCCAAACTGCAGTAATTTTTTCAAACACTTGTAAAGTTTTGACTTACTTTTAGAATCATAATTAAATGTTACATCTAGTGGAGACATAGCAAATAAACATCTATATTTTAGTTAGTATTTAAATTTCTAAGGACATCTATATTTTAGTTAGTATTTAAATTTCTAAGGCAATTTTATGAATGTTTTGTAACTATATGCACAGAAGCAAAAATAGCAGCTGTAGGCATCTTAAGACTGAGGGCTGAATATCACAAAAACATACAGAATTTGGCCCAAGAATTCAGTATTTTCCCAGGGTTTTTGCTAAAGGTATTCATTTTTTTAAATATCAATTTTATTAAAAAGTATTTATAAACCATACAATCTGTCTATAGTGTACAGTCTCATTTGGTATAATCACAGATATGTGCATTCATCACTGCAATCAATATTAGAGCATTTTCATTATTCCAAAAAGAAAAAATACCCTACCTCTTAATGGTCACCTCCCAGTCCCTCTATCCTTCTCTTGCCATACATAACAGCTAATCTATTTCTCTCCATAAATGTATTTATATTTACATATTTTGTACAATGGAGTCTAACAATGTATAGTACACTGCGTCTAGTGTGTTTCACTTAGTATACTTCCTTTTTGTTACCATTGATGGGAGAATATTAGTATATTGCTATACCCTACAATCCATATTTTGCTTTGGTAGTATTTTTACCCAAATAATACCCTATTATTAACTACTTGTAGCATTAACATGTATTTGTTCTGTTTCAAAGAAAAAAACTTCTTATATATGCACTATTAACCACACTTATTTTCCACAAGAGGGTCCACTGTGCTCTATAGGGCCGTGTTTGATTTTTCAGATTTCCTGCTAGTGATATATGCGAACTTAGGCATTCCCTTTATCACTATCATACTTAAATATTAGCTCTTCTATTATAATTACAAGTACCATAATGTGCTTTCAACATTCTTATCCATTTCCAAACATTCACAAAAAACCTTTTTGCCAATTCTACACAGATTAAGCCTCAGCTTTCCATTTTCTGTCCTATGTCTGTCATCTAATGACCTATATTCTGGCTATTAACTCCATGAATTTTCTCATTATGTTTAGTTCTTACTAGTGAAATGATACAGTATGTGTCCTTTTGTGTCTGACTTGCTTCACTCAACATATTGTCCTCCAGGTTCATAGAGGTTGTCGTATGCTTTCACTACTTCATTTCTTACAGCTGAATAATATTGCATCATATGTATATGCCACAATTTGTTTATCCATTCATATGTTGACGGACACCTGGGTTGTTTCTGTCTTTTGGCAATTGTGAATAATGCCACTATGAACATCAAGGATCAGATGTCTGTTTGTGTCTCTGTCAGTTCTTCTGGATATATGCCTCATAGCGGTATTGCTGGGTCATATGGCAGATTTGTAGTGAACCACTCAACAGTCTTCCACAGTGGCTGTACCATTCTGCCTTCCCACCAAGCAGTGGCTAAGTGTTCCTATTTCACTACATCCTCTCCAACACTTGTAGTTTTCTGTTCGTTTTAATTTTGGCCATTCTAATAGCTGTGAAATGATATCTCATTATAGTTTTGATTTGCATTTACCTAATAGCTGGTGATGTTGAATATCTTTTCATGTGTTGTTTTTTTGTTGTTGTTGTTGCCACTTCTATTTCGTCTTTGGAAAAATGTCTATTTAGTTCCTTTGCCCATTTTTAATCAAGCTGTTTGACTTCATATTGTTGAGTTGTAGTATTTCTTTATATATCACAGGCATTAAACCCTTGTTGAATATGTGATTTCCAAATATTTTCTCTCACTGAGTAGGCTGCCTTTTCATCCTCTTGAAAAAAAGTCCTTTGAGGTACAAAAGTGTTTAATTTTGAGGAGGACCCGTTTATCTATTTTTTCTTTTATTGTTTCAGCTTTGGGTGTGAAGTCTAAGAACCCACCACCTCCTACCACCAAATCTTAAAGTTGTTTTCCTATATTATCCTCTAGGAGATTTATGGTCCTGGCTTTTATGTTTGCGTCTTTGATCCATTTTGAATTGATTCCTGTATAGGGAGTGAGGTGGAGATCCTCTTTCATTCTTTTAGTTATGGCTGACCAGTTCTCCCACTACCATTTGTTGAAGAGAAGGTACAAGTACAATGGACTTGGTAGACTTGTCAAAAATAAGTTGACCATATAGGCGAGGGTATATTTCTGAATCTCATGATTTTATGCCAATATCATGCTGTTTTGACCACTATAGTTTTCTAATATGCTTTAAAGTCAGGAAGTGTGAGTCCTCCGCCTTTGCTCTTCTTTTTTAGGATATTTTGGTTTTTTAGAACCCTTTCCCTTCCAAATAAATTTGGTGATTGACTTCTCTGTTTCTTTAAAGAAAGCTGTTGGAATTTTGATTGGGATTGTGCCGAATCTATAAATCAAAGTGGTTAGAACTGTCATCTTAACATTTAGGTTTCTAATCTGTGAACACAATATGTCCTTCAACTTGTTTAGGTCTTCCTTGACTTCTTTTAGCATTGTTTTGGAGTATTTTGAGTACAGGTCCTTTACATCTCTGGTTAAATTAATTCCCAGATATTTGATTATTTTTGTTGCTATTGTAAACGGAATTTTTTCTTGATTTTCTCCTCAGATTGTTCAATACTAGTGTATGAAAACACTACTGATTTTTGCATGTTGATATTGTGTCCTGCTATTTGGATAGACTTGTTTATTAACTCTAGTGTCTTTGTCATAGATATTTTTGAAATATAGAATCATTTCTTCAGCAAATAGTGAGAGTTTTATATCTTGGATGTCTTTTATTTCTGTTTCTTGCTTAATTGCTCTAGCTAGAACTTCTAGAAAAAGGTTGAACAACAGTGGTGATAGTGGGCATCCTTGTCTTCTTTCTAGTCTTAGGGGGAAAGATTTCAACCTTTCCTCTTTGAGTATTTTATTGACTGTGGGTTTTTTCAGATATATCCTATCTGGTGTTAAGGAATTTTCCTTCTATTCCTAACTTTTGAAGTGTTTTCATCAAAAAAGATTGCTGGATTTTGCAAATGCCTTTTCTGCATCAATCGAGGTAATCATGTGCTTTTTCCCCTTGATTTGTTAATGCAATATATTACATTAATTGATTTTCTTGTGCTGAACCACTCTTGCATACCAGGAATAAAACCCACTTGATCATAGTGTATAATTATTTTAATACGTTGTTGGAATCAGTTTGCAAGTATTTTGTTGAGAATTGTTCTATATTCATTAGAGATTAGTCTACAACTTCTGATTGTTGTGGTATCTTTATATGGTTTTGGTATTAGGGTGATGTTGGCTTCTGAAAATGAATTGGGTAATTTTCCATCCTCTTCAATTTTTTTGAAGCATTTAAGCTAGATTGGTGTTAATTCTTGAAATGCTTGGTAGAATTCACACGTGAAGCCATTGGTTCTGGAAATTTCTTTTTTGGGAGATATTTGATGATTCTGATTTGCTTGTAATTGGTTTGTTGAAGTATTACTTTCTTCTAGAGCCAATGAAGTTTTTTTGTGTATTTCTTGGAATTTGCCCATTTCATCTGGATTGAGTAATATGTCGGCATACAGTTTTTCATAATATCCTCTATTGATCCTTTTTATTTCTGTGAAATCAGTGGTAATGTCCCCACTGTTATTCCCGATTTTATTCACATGTTCTCTCTTTTTCCTTCATTAATCTAGTTGAGGGTTTGTTAATTTTATTGATCTTCACAAAGAACCAGTTTTTGGTTTTGCTGATTCTATTTTTTTTTTATTTTTGTTCTCAATTTCATTTATTTCTGCTCTAATCCTTATTTTTTCTTTCCTTCTGCTTACTTTCAGATTAGTTTGTTGGTCTTCTTCTAGTTTCTCCAGGTATTCAGTTAGGTCTTTGATTTTAGCTCTCTTTTCTTTTCAAATATAGGCATTTAGGGCTATAAATTTCCCTCTTAGCACTGCATTCATTGCACCCATATTTATTTTTTTTTAGGAGGTATCGGGGCTTGAAAACAAGACCTAGTATATGGGAAGCAAGGGCTCAACCACTGAGGTATATCCACTCGCCTGCACCTATAAACTTTTTTTTTTTTTTTAAGTACCGTGGACAAGGGATTGAACTCAGGACCTTGTATGTGGGAAGCCAGCACTCAACACTGAGACCTATCGGCTCCCTTGAGTTGGTTTTTTCATTTGTTTTGCTTGTTATTTGTTTTTATTTTTTTTAGGAGGCACCAGGAACCAAACCCAGGACCTTCCATGAGGGAAGCAGGCGCATAATCGCTTGAGCCACCTCCGCTCCCCACTCATAATTTTTGATAAGTTGTGTTCTCGTATACATTTGCCTCAAGATACTTACAATTTCTCTTGCAATTTCTTCTTTGACCCATTTATTTGAATGTGTTGTTTAGTCTCCATATATTTGCAAATTTCCTCCTTTCCTGACATTATTAATTTCCAGCTTCATTCCATTAAAATCAGAGAAGTTGCTGTGTATAATTTCAATCTCTTTAAATTTATTGAAACCTGTTTTGTGAACCAACATGTGGTCTATCATGGAGAAAGATCCATCAGCACTTGAGAAGAATGTATATCCTGCTAATTTGGGGTGCAATGTTCTGTATATGTCTGTAAGTTCTGGCTCATTTATTCTAGTGTTCAAATTCTTTGTTTCCTTGTCATTCCTCTGTCTAGTTGTTCTATCTATTGATGTGAGTGGCAAATTGAAGTCTCCAACTATGATTGTAGACACATCTATTTTTTTCTTCAGTTTTGGCAGATTTTGTCTCACTTATTTTGGGCACCCTGATTAGGTGCATAAATATCTTCCTGATGGATTGCTCCTTTTAATAATCTTTATGACCTTCTGCATCTCATATAGCCTTTTTGTGTTTAAAATCTGTTTTGTCCAATTTTACAATAGCTACCCTTGCTCTTTTTTGGTTTCTGTTTCCTTGAAATATCTGTTTCCAGCCTTTCGCTTTAGGTTATTTATATCGTTGGTCTAAGATGAATCTCCTGTCAACAACATATGGATGACTCATATTTTTTTTATCCATTATTCCTGTCTGTGTCTTTTGATTGGGGAGATTAATTCATTAACTTTCAATGTTATTACTATATAACCATTTTATCCTTTGGCTTCCATATGTCATATCTTATTTTTGTCTGTCTTTTTACCCTTTTGGTTATCCCTTCTGATATTCTTCACTTCTAAACTCTTCTCCAAGCATGGTGTATTTTAAGAATTTTAGCTAGAATGTCTTTCTCTCTCTAATTTACTAACCCATTGTCCTTTCCAAAACACATGGCTCCATATAACCTTGGCCACAAAGCTGCTTGGCAATTTGCTCATTATTATTCAGCTGTTAATAATAATATTTATTATTCAGCACTTAAATATACCTTGCTCCTAAAGAGATCAGAAAACTTCCTATAGGTAACTGTTTTGTACTCCTTTCTAGGAGGAGTTTTGACCTAAATGTGTTTCTTCCATAAATGTGAGCTTTTTAAATCAGAGAACATATATTTTCATCTTTGCATTCCTAGCACCTAACATAAAGCTAAACACATAGAAGAAGTCAGCTGCATTGATGTTTCAGGAATAGGGTTTGGATGGGTGTTGAGAGATTGAAGCTAGTTTAAAATAACCAGTGAAGAAATGGGAAAGAAAGTTGATTATGGGCACATCAAAGAATCACGGAGTAGTGTTTCCATTCATCATGCATATGGCACAAGTAGATTTTTCTCCCTGGGTTTTCTAGGTAATTTGTAGAAATGTAAAACCCTCACAATAGGCTTCCTGCTGAAGACAAAACAGAGTCATATCTGTTAATTCTCATTAATATTTTGCTTTACTTGATTTCTTTTTAGATGTGATCATTTGTTAAGATTGACAGTAGACAGATTTGATGGGTTGTTCTATGAACAATTGTTCGCTATGTTTTAAGCCAGATGCTCTCCACACCAAAATCCTCTCAGCTTTCCTGATGCTCTGTTATACCAACTATAAATCTGTGTCCCAGATGAAGCTGAATGTGGAAAGAGAAGTTGATATCAGAGCAGAATTAGAAAGAAAATGTAGACACAGCTAGATATAGAGAATGAAAGTTCTGAAAGTCAAAAAGTTATTAAAATAAAATTAAAAGGTGACACCTCATGCACACAACAATCTGTTCTGGATTTCCACTTCTTTTTAATTTTCAGTTTTAAGAATAGGGCCTCATGGGAAGCGGGTGTACCTCAAGTGATTGATCTCCTACTTCCCACATGGAAGGTCCGGGATTTGGTTCCCAGTGTCTTCCAAAAACAAACAAACAAACAAACAAAAAACAAGCAAACAAACTGAAAAACCAACTCAGGGCAGCCAATGTGGCTCAGCGGTTGAGTGACAGCTTCCCACATATGAAGCCCCACTAACTAAGAAAAAAAAAAATAAGGCCTCAGAGGATCCAGTCTAAATGTGAACTTTTTTTTTTTTAAAGTTAATTAATTTATTTATTTA